>VXCM01004885.1:0-25000 GCA_014773175.1 Lucifuga dentata
AGCTGAGGACCAGGCATGCAGAAATGGCAGGTGAGTGGCTGACCAGACATGCAGAACTGTGACAATCTCCCCTCCTGTCAGAGAAAGGCTGAATCTCAACAATTGGCCCTCGGAGGCACAGAAGACAAAGAGGGAAGGAAGAGAGGAGAGTATAGGAGACATTAAGGACAGGCCTGGGGGGAGATCCAATAGGAAGGTAGAAGGTGTGAGGTAAATGTGAGGAGTTTCATTAAAAACCACAGAAGGCAAGTCAAAGAGAAGCAGCTATTGGAAATTTACAGAAGATCCCAGAAATTATGTAAAAGGAAATCAGTAAACTGCAACTGCTCTGGCTTTATTTCTCTTGTTAGTGGCTGGAGGGAGAGATGAAGGTGAATATGTTCTGCCAATCGCTGGTGACTGAAGCTGTTATCTTCAAGCCCCCAGGGACAGTGTGTTAAGCCATGTGACGATTTCTAGAGGCCACAGTCAGAACTTCAGGTCACATGATTCCCTGGAACCCAATGATGTGTGAAAGCCAGTGAATTAATCTTAACAGTTTCAGGAAATTAGTCTCTCTTTTGGCAGCTGATAAAAATATTTCAGAGGTCTATCATGAAAGTAATTGATTAAAAACAGCAACACTTACATGGTGTATTAACTGCCCATTACTATATACTGCATGTCATTACTTATATAAATTGATGTATTAATCCCTCAAAGGCAACTGGAAAGTTATTAAGATGAAGTATTTAAAAAAAATATTTCATTCACATTTTAGGTGATTAAAGTAACCATCATATGCGTGCAGGTTCAGCGTCGAGGTCACATTGCTGTGATTGTAACTGATCATAGCCGTAACCTGTCAGCCAGAGATCGGCTTTCACACTCCTGTACCCTCCACTTGACATTTCATTCAGATCCTGTGCTGCCTTCAGGGATACAACATTGGTGAGGATGTTAGTGGGTAGTAGTACTGCAATATACCTCGGAAAATATACCTAAGATGTGTGTGACGTATTTAGGACAGATTGTGTTTTGCATAAAAATAGGTCTTGTTTGCAGAGAAATTACAGGCGATGTGCTGGAATTTGTTTTATGTCAGGATTGTAAAGGATTTTAAATGTCAAATGGTTAAATGAACCATTCAGTTAAGCCTGTATAATGGTGCCTCATTCATTATAGAACTCTCTCTCTCTCTCTCTCTCTCTCTCTCTCTCTCTCTCTCTGTGTGTGTGTGTGTGTGTGTGTGTGTGTGTTGAATAAACTACAGCCAACACTGCTTCTGCTCATAATTATAGTGTTGTATATACATTTATCCTGTCATAACATTTACAGTAATTCATGCTTAATGTGATTATATTAGTGCTCCAACGTTAATGTAAAATGTATTGTGTGTGTGTGTGTGTGTGTGTATTTGCTTTAGAGCTGTCCTAATTTCTCCCAGCCATTTGCCTATAGCCAGTATGCCTGTAAAATATACACATCCAAACTCTTGCTTCCCATTAATTTTGCCACATGTTCAAAAGAGTGAGAAAAGTTCTTGATTTCTCTCTCTCTCTCTCTCTCTCTCTCTCTCTCTCTCTCTCTCTCTCTCTTTCGCTCTCTCTCTCTCTCTCAAATAATTATCTGGACTTCTGCAATAAGCGTGTAAAACAGAAAATTTGGTTTCTGCAGTAAAGATGATTTGTTAGTATAATTCTAATTTAAGGGGAGAAAACTCATGTTTATAAGATCAGAGGTCAAAATATTCATGTTTCAAATCTGCAGACACAAACAGATATAAATTTATTCAGAAGAAGCAGTCAACATCACTGAAACACACGAACACAGACAAGCCAAGTCTGTCGATCTTCGCTTATTTTGTTTGTGCATCTTATTTATGATGGAGGGTTGTGAGGGCACACTGAAACGAGGGCAAGAGGATAATCCCTGGTCAGAACCCAGACGTATGTACACTAGAAACATTAAACACCAACATGGATCAAGTCCCATTAAGCTCATATGTTCATGTGCACTTGTCAGTCAGCATGTGATTTAAACCAAAAAGTGAAATCAAATGACTGTTTAATGTGAAAGGCTGCAAAAAGGCTTATCAAACTCCGCAGCTGCAGAGCTTTAGACTACTTTACCTCATTGTTTTGGAGTTCTGGCCCACAAATACACAGTATGAATGCCTCTCAACTGTTGTCACCAAACCCTGATATGAAAGAGTAGGCAGCCTTTTTCAGCAAAAAGCTCTGATAAACCCTGTGTGCAACCTGTCCTGCATCAAATGACTGAAAGACAAAACTAACAAGTGGCTGATGAGGAAAGTTGAGCATACAGCAAGGTGCTCCCCCCAGGAGTTAGTGGAGACCAAAACAGAGATAAAAGCATTGTGAATAATGGATATAAACTCTGTTCTCAGCGCTGTGAGTCTGCTGGATGTATAAGTAGGAAATTATTTGCCAATAAATCAGCAATAGCAGCTTGATAATGTACAATCAGGTCTGTGTGTCTGTCCACATTTTTGCTACAATCACTGCTAAATATGGCTTCGTCAACAGTCGTCTCAACAAAGCTGTTTTCCTGAAGAATGCCAGATGGTCAGATTACTAAATCGTGACTTGCTTCATGTCTTGGCTTGGTGCTCATTAAAAGTTAGACAGAGGTGTGCATTATCCATTCTAACTGAATATTCACAACTTGTGTTACCTCTCTCTCTTCCTTTCCCTCTTTATTAACCTTTAGCTGAGCCCAAATTCACCATCATATCTGTCTCAGCACACCATCACCTGGCAATACAGCCTAATCACAGAGTGTGAAGAAAGAGAAACGGCACTTCTGATTTGATTTAGACTCTCATGCATTCTTCTGTGTAAAAAGAAAACCTTCTCAACTACCTATACCTACAGCGCCTCATTGCATGCTGTGAATTAGCATTAGAAACAGTGGTGGGCACCTTTTCTCCTCATCATTCTGCTACTATCAGCAGAAAACATGGAATGAATTCACTGAAAAGCAAATGCCAGAAGGAGTTAAGAGAATAAAACATGTGGAATAAAAGAAAAAAAAAAAGAACATTGAGAGCTGTAAAAGTACAGTTTCCTCTAAGGAGGAGANTGGAATAAAAGAAAAAAAAAAAGAACATTGAGAGCTGTAAAAGTACAGTTTCCTCTAAGGAGGAGAGATAATTAGAGAGTAAGAGGTTCTGTAGTTTTTTTGAAAAGAAGAAGCAGTGAGAGAAGGGAAAGACTGATCACCTGTTTAAGAGAAAATCATTTTTGCTGCACATGCTTTGACCTTTAACCCCCAAGAGGATAGCAAAAAAATAAGAAGGGTAATTAGAGTCAAATTACAGCCAAATGCTGCATGCTTTTAAAAAGAAAAGACTAGAAAAGACAGAAGAAAGAATACAAAATAGCTAAATGTAGTTGTCAGGGTTGATGAGAATTGTCATGAGTCAGTCTGTTAACATCTTTACGGAAGAATCATGACACTGAAGAGAATATGAAGAGAAAGGAAAGATGAGAAAAGACGAGATGAGCACAAAAAGAATAAGCTAAAGGTTGGTGTTCCAGATTTTGAAATTTTGAAGTTTCAAAATATTCCCCCAATAGGGCCCCAAAATGCTAAGGCTGGCCCTGAGAATAGGAATTCATTCTACTCATGCATGTCTATCTCCAGCAGTATAAGCAGGCTAACAGCAACAGGAAATCCAGCCATGTGGGGAGAAAATGATTGACAAGCTGAAGCTGCTCACACAGAGACAGAGTAAAAGCCTGAGGGGAGACCGCTGAATTCTACTGAAATCTGCAGCTGCTGTTTGAGATTAAGTAAATTCTGAATAATCAAATCATTTTCAGATATGAGCAGTGAAGCTAGATACTCTGAGTATCA
Organism: Lucifuga dentata; assembly: GCA_014773175.1. NCBI lineage: Eukaryota > Metazoa > Chordata > Actinopteri > Ophidiiformes > Bythitidae > Lucifuga > Lucifuga dentata. Next base: position 3,862 of record VXCM01004885.1, read on the forward strand.
AAGCAGAATGGGATTTGATAGAAAAAAAAAGAATAAGTATAGAAATAAATTAATACTAACAACAACCTGCAGACATTGCTTGCTGCATTGTCTGCCTCGGTAATGGCAGATGTACAATAACAAATTATGATGTAACCATTTTTAAAAAAAATATTGGTTACAATATCATATGAGACAGTTTACAGTTAAATGATGGTGAATGTTGCTTTCAAGTACCTTGAAACAAAAGACTCCATTTCATGTGTCTTCTGGAGAGCAAAGAGAGAGAGAGATGACATTTCCACACATGCCACTCTTGTTTTAGTGCTAGAAATTAATTAAATAATTAGTGGCATTTAATCATATCTGAATTCAGAAACAGGGCTCTGTATTCCTTTTTTATACCATTCTTTTCCCATTTGCTTCATTTGTTCAGTAGTTTCTGTTTAAAAGACCTATGCAACACAAACTGTCAGTTCTACAGCGAAAAACCAGACTGCACCATTTTAAATATTGATTATAAGTTTGCAGAAACACTGGAGTTGTGCTGGCTTCCATATGGTGATCCTCGATAACAAGAAGGGCTTGTGCCAATTTTGTGGATTGGCACTCAATTCTCTGTGTGTGTGTGTGTGTGTGTGTTTTACTTTTTTTTCCCCCATTGAGACATATGGTATAACAACATGATGATACATAATGCCCTATAAAATGTACAGTCTGTTTCCATCAAGTCTTGGTACATGAGATACTGAACCAAAGAACAGCAACCACGCCACCCCACCCTACCCCACTCTCTGTCCAACTCCTGCTCCGTCAAATCAAGATTTTACCCCAACATCCACAGTTACATGTGTGAATATAGACACACACAAACACACACACACACACACACACACATACACACACACAAGATGAAATCCTGTTGTCTGTCTCACAGTCCTGAGGCTGATGTGATTGGCTGGATGGATGCATCCAAGAGAAAATGCAAATACAATCCTCAGCTGGAATATCTGATGCCTCTGGAAGTGGGTGAGAAAAATCAGTGCCCATCCACTCAATATTTGAGTTATTCTTTTTCCACATTTCAAATCAAGCAATCAATGATATAAAATAAATAAAGATTATATAATATATCTACCTGTCAATCTTTGATCTAATCATTAACATAGTCATAATCGTTGGATAAGTACATTCTGTGCTGTCTACAGGATGAACAGTTGACCTCCAATTATCCATGTTTGCCTTTTTTCACCTGTTTTTTTTATTTTATTTTATTTTAGAATTTCTAATACCCAGCTAGTGTATCTTAACATTAGACCCTAACTCTAAACACTTGCTAGTTTTCAGCCATTTAGGATTTTACAGTTACGTAATCACCACAATAATAATGCCAGACAAGAAAATGTCTGTTAATGCCAGTTTAAGCACTGAGGAGTGAAGGACAGGTTGTTAAACTGTGCTGGAGTGAAATTCAGAGAAGAATTGGAAGAATTCTCTCTCTCTCTCACACATCATCCTAATATTGAAGGCGACCGCTGGCTCTTTTTAGAAATGTTAATTGCTTTGCTGATAAAATGTGTCTTCAACAACCAAATGAATGTGGAAAATGGAAACTCTTTCGAAGTGTGTTGGGGAAAGTGTGTGTTTAGCTACTGGAAACTGTTATTTTAGCTGTGAGACACAAACTCTAGTCTGATACTGATGATATGCCTCAAATTCTAATCAAATCTTCCTTGAATCACTCTTCACCTATCTACACAATTTCACCACAATCTGTCGCTTAGTTTTTGAGATGTCCTGCTGGCAAAGAGAAAGGCAAGTGGTGATTAAAATATAATCTCCCTGGTGGAATTAAAAAGCTGAGATGCAGATGATTTGCATTTGAAAAATGTTTAAAATGTTTATTTACAAAAATTAGGCTGATAAAAGTATATAATTAGTTGTGATTGGATGAAGTATACTACAGACCTATGAATGAGTTATGAAACTCAAAGAGCAGTCATTGACATCTTGTTTATTTCAATGAAATGCGTTTTGGCTACATACAGTATATTGTATGCTCCTTGTATTATTTGGATCCTCTGTCATTGTCTCTCCAGTTCATGTTGACTGTCATATCTTCTCTGTGCAAATTTTTCCATACATCAAAATCTTCAACAGTACTGAATAATGCCTTTTGAATTACCATATGAAAGCCAGTTTCTCAGGGCATTGTATCAGAAAACTGTACTGCAATATGTATACAGAAACTCTTACAAGCACAAAAAAAAAAAAAAAAAANAAAAAAAAAAAAAAAAACACACAGACATGCACACATTCACAAACAAGAAGAAATAGACTCTCAGGAGGTGAACAGGCAGAGATGTTTGAGTTTTATTTGACGAGTAGAGGTAGTACTAGAAGAGAGGGTAACAAAAAGACTGGAGGAGAAGAAAGATAAATATCTTATGAGCCATTCTGTAACACCATCAGGATCTTTGCAATGTGTCTGATTCACTATAACAGAGTCAGAAAACCTCTTGGGTTAACAGATAAACCAACATACAGATGCATCATTTACAGTATTGGAAGAAGTGCTCAAATCTTTCACTTTAATCTTTAATCCATGACTTTTTGGGATACTATTTTATTTTTATGTCGTCTGCACAGCTAGACATTCAGACATTTACTGTGGTTACCCTTGATGTTCTTTCATTTCTCTGGTTAATAGCTTGCTACTTCTGGCTGACAATGGCAAAGAAAAAAGAGGCTGTTCAATCCAGATCCAGAGCACAGAAAGTGACATAATACCTGTTATTTGTGGTAGTTTGTTGTGGTGGATAAAATGTTCAACTTTTATAGTGAATCATTTAAATAAATGGAGGCTTAGGCACAATTTTCTGCAAGACCAGGACAATAGATGGCTTCTTACATTTTTACTCAGTGGAAAACAGCTGTAATGACATCATAACTACTCTTCACAAGGTACTGTTATTACCTGGAAACCTTGTCATTTAGGAATTTCTCTGTAATGTCTATGTTCCATGCAAGTGTATTAGCATGGGATAATTGCATAGAATTAAGCTTACAAATGACCTTTGCAGTTATTACTAATCACATGACGTCCTCCTCGGTAATATTTGTCCTATGCAAATATATGTGCCTTGTTCCATACTTTATTTTGTACATTTGTTGGGAAGATAAGTTGTTTTTGGGTACATTTGACCTGTACCTGACAAAACAATATTATGTTTCCTTGATCTTTGTTGTCGTTAGAACTGATTTGAATGTAATTTTAGTCCATTTTAGTTTTAAGTAAAATGAAAACACACTTCATATCAAATATAAAAGTAAAAAAGGGCCCTGTTAACTTTAAATACCCAAAGTTGGCAATCATGAAATTTTACAAAATTGGAGATAAACTTTTTTTTTTTTTTTTTTAAGTTTTCGGATCTTCTCTCCTACTCCATGCTTCTCTAGATTCTCCAGAACTTTCAAATGTCAAATGCTTTTTGTCAAAAGTTTTTCTTATTACTAGATGACAGCTATAATTTAATGATGTAACAAGTACCTATCCTTACCTATCCTACCCAGTATATACGAAATATTCTTAGTTACTTCCCATCTTTGATCGTTTTGGAGACTCAAAGCCACATTCTGAAAAGTTTTACTCTCAGACAGAGCTTCCAGCTCCAATGTTGTCAGTCATCTCGATGAGCTGCCAAACTTGAGCAGCTTTGAGCTTGAGGCAGAGCTGTCTGGTATTCTGTTTTGTGTCAATTTCTTACTATTGTTGACTTCTCTGTCTCTGCAGTGTCTGCTGGTGTCATTGTGACAGTCACAACACAGCTCACAAATGATCACAAAAGCCCAATGACACCAAAAAACACAATTTCTGGAAAGGGAGGAAATTTAGACACATTTCAACACTGGCAATGTATAATATTAGCGAATGTTCTTTAGTGAATTCTTTATGTTTGCACACTTAAAGAATATTTTAGTCTAATATTTTCCTCTTCTTACTTGAGTCAAAACATCAACATAGGGTTTATTTTACGTACTTGCATAGAGAGCTATATTATCAATGTCTAAAAGCCAAACTTTCTGAAGAAATATAATATCAAGAAACTTTTTTTTTTTTAATTGACATGGTGTAAAGGAGCATCATGCCAATTTTAATGCAGGAATCAAATCCCAAATCTATGAGAGAAACTAGTTCTAAAGTGGATTAGTGCAATACTTAACTGTGCAGAGGTTCTAATTCCTTTCAACACCTAATATGTTCCAGTTCACGGCTGAGGCTAGAGTGTGATGTCAGTCTGACCTCAGGAGGGTCAAGAAATCCATTTCCCTTATTTTCTAATGTCAGCAGCTGAGCCTGTCTATCACCTCTACAACCAGCTGGCAACAGGTACATCTGTGTGAGTTTGAGGAAAATAGATAAATGCATTTTTAGGGTGAATCTTTGTTGATTTGTTCTAATTCAGGGACTAAATTGTAATAACTTTGCATTTACTCCTAAGTTCAATTTGGTTTCACACAGAAAAAAGTAAAGAAGCCATGTGAGGTGGCTTCTTTTCTGACCTCTACTCATAGGTCAGAAAAGCCTGTGCGCAGAGGCAACAAATCCAAAACAGGAAGAAGTGTACTACACCAGGATAGCTACATAACAGGGAATGATGACAGATTTTGGATAGTTTCCTTGTCATAGGCATTATGTTGACCATAAACCAATCAAATCTATGCCAGCTGGATGCAAATCTGAATGCACTTCAAGACAGTGACTCAAAAATCACATATTGCTTCACGTTATGTGAAGATGTGTTGCCTTTACAGGTCTGAACTGGAGAATCGTGTATGACGTGTATGACGTTATGTCATCTTTGCATGTCACAGCCTTTTCACCACATCTGTTTGACTTACTATGGCTTATCAAATATATAGTTTGTTTAATGTTAACCAAGTGCACTCAGCCCGGTAAATCAATAGATCAAGCGATCGCCTTGCAGCCAGTTCATGGCTAGTTTGTATCAATATTGAATATTGATACAAATGCTAGATATGAACCACTCCAGAGTTCATTTGGGACCAAACTGAAACCACTTCCTAAAAACAATCTCAATGTAGTTCTTTTGGTCCACAACCAAGTGCGACTGCCGGCCTCTCAATCAAAGGACTGAATTTCTGCTCAAAGATGATTTACTCAGTAGGTTTTTGAAAAATAGTGAAAGTTCAGAAGGTGAAATTCTTATATTATCCTGATGCGACTTTGACCAAATATAAACTTTTAAATAGCTCTTCCCGGTTTTTCCATTCAGAAGGAAAGTGGTTGCGTCCAAAATCCTCATTTGGGTAATGACATAACCTTCACTGAGCTTTTACATTCTATCACCTCTCCATCCTCTAAGTTATAATATTATATCACTGTCACAACCCTCTGTTGTCCTCCATTAATTTAAGCTGAGGCATAATTCAATTGTGTTCAGAAGAACCTTGACTGTGATCAAGGTCTTCAAGATTTCAGTCTGCTGCATCAGGGCCAAAGATGTTGCATTATTGCATAGTGCCAGCAGGAAGCGCTACTTAATCTGTCTTTTTTTGTATTAAATCTAATACATTAAAATATTGCGTGATGTACTTACTTTAAAGTCAGTCGATGATCAGAGAAAAAACAACGATTTTACTCAAAATTGTTAAAAAAGCTAGACTCAATAATAATTCCCTTCACTTTCAGTCTATGCTAGAAAAATTCAATGTTTTAATCCAGTTGTTTGACAAATATTGTTTCTTTTCTTTTAACAATAAAAATTATTAATTATATTTAAATTTATACAATTAAAAATGTGTTTGTTGTTGTTGATGTTTGTCAGTAGCGTCTTTTTCTGCTTGTAAATTTCACTTTTCCTCTCATGGTGACATTGTGGCAGTTAATACATTAACTTTTTCTCAGACATTTATCTCAGATTATCTAAAAAAAAAAAATCTTAATTAACTAATTAACTCTTAATAGAAACATTTCATGCTTTTTTTTCTGTGACTTTTTTGTGTAATACAGTAAGGATTGTGTTGAACATTGTTAAAGTTGCAAAACTTGCGGTTTATCCCATAGAAATCCATTCAGTAAGACAAACCCATCCTGAACTACCCCGACAGCTTCATTTTTGATTCATCCTTTAGAGGTGTGGCCTGTTGTAGTTGGCCAGTTAGAACAGAGCAGGTTTCCCAGGAGGGCAACCTTAAAGAGACAGTAGCTAAAATTACCTGTTTTCACTCAATGTGTACAGCAGTGCTTCAGCAAGAAAGAGTGGAAGTTGATCAGTGTGGAACATTGAAATCTGTATCAAAATGTTCGATATAAATAAAATTCGCTGATGTGACAAGAGACAAATTGTTATACAGTAGCTAGTTGTTTGCAAATCTGTTAATTTCTTGCGGCTTGTGGAGATACTGAGAGAGGAGATGCCGAGACTAATAAAAGTTTTAAACTGCACTAAAATCTGTGGCTCAGTAAGAAACCTTGATTCTGGTGAAGACATTAAAGGTCATTAAAAAAAAAAAAAAAAANAAAAAAAAAAAAAAAAATCAATGTTACAATAGATGAAATCACTGTAATTATCTAAAGCTGCATTTCTAAATGGCATCATTAGAATGAAGTGATGAAAACCTTCTGTCTCAAGCCTGAACCTGATAATAGCAGCTCTCTCTCTCTCTCTCTCTCTCTCTCACTCACANCACACACACACACACACACACACACACACACACACACACACACACACACACTAGGAGAAAAACATACTTTGCTCAAAGTCTGATAATAGCACATCATAATTATTGGCTAAGGTTATCACACTTTCTGTAGCCATTATCAGTTTGTATTTTTTTTTTAGCCTTTCATCTTTGCTCCGCTAATGATGCTCATCCGTTTGATAAGCTGTTCTAACACATATAAAGCGCTGATGTGCTTGATTATTTGTGAGTAACCCATTTGAAAAGAGTTATTAGGTAACATGCCACAGATAACCTTCAAAGAAATGTGCTGCATTTTAAAGATCATAGCAGGAAATCAGTGTTGCGTTGATTGATAATTTCTGATCCTGACACAAAGGGAAATGAGTGAGGGCTGTGGATGCATGTACACTCTTTCTTTTTGTTCGATTTCCTTATAAATGTGTATTTTTGCACAGATTTAACCTGTGCAGACTTATAGACCATTAAACTTATGAGTTATCTGTGTCTGGCTAAGGGGTGAGGTTGCTGCATATTGCAGCGCATTTAGCTCATTTAATTTCTTTCCAATTAAGGAAAAACTGAAATGCCTCAGTATGCTGCATTATGAATCCTGAAATTATTTTGCATAGGAGGCTATTATCCTCTGCTCTCATGATTATTATCCTTCTCTAGGAAAAGAGAGAGCCAGAGAGTGGGGTAGAAAGTGTGTGTGTGTGTGTGTGTGTGTGTGTGTGTGTGTGTGTGTGTGTGTGTGTTACAGTTATTAGCTCAGGGCCACTGAAACAAAAAAAGACTGCAGTAATTAGAAATTAACTTGTACTGTTCCTTTACATTATGTAACTCTTTTACATGTTCATTATATTATCTAACTCATTTACAATTTCATCAATCTTTTGTGCATAGATTGTAGAAAACACGGGCGTAGCATTTCTGACATCATCCATTGGATTTGCTTAAATTTGAATTGGACAATTGTTACCATGTTTGTCAGTCACCAGAGTAAGAAAATGGAAATTTGGGCAATCAAGCAAACATGCTTCTAAAGGCTGCTATGCTTCATCCGATCCATTGACTTGGTCACCCATCGACTTTATTAAAATACCTTTTCACATTGGAAGATTGGACAAAAAGCCACCGTCATAGAGTGGCAATAGGGTGGTGTGTGTGTGTGTGTGTGTGTGTGTGTGTGTCTTTGTTTTTGTAATCTCAACAAAATTAATCATATAAACAGGGAAAATGATAGACTTTAATTTTAGGAGAGAAGAGGGGTTATAATAGGAGTTCTGTGACTTCTGTGTATTTTGTGTTCTCCAATTGATTATAAACAGAGATAATGGTTCACAGTTTCACTTCCAATTCTCTCTGTGGAACGTGGACACTGATGGAAAGAGGGGAAAAAAAGAGCTTGAGAGAGAAATTAAAACCCTCACAACTTTCACACCTCACCACACTTGGCCAGTCGCTGCATGAAGTCACCATGCTTGACTGAGTTGGAGGGTTACAAATTTTGTTGGACGCAGACCCCCCCAAATCGACTGATGGAAAGAGGGTTTTCACCATCTTCTGGGTCTTTGACAGGCATGTCAGACGAAGCATACTGCAGCCTTAAGCTTACTTCATTGCTAGGCCAGTCCCATGTGCATTTATGATTGCAAAATTTTGTGGGGAATTAAATTTACATAAACATGGTGAAAGGGGTCACTCATGAAGCCAAAATATAACTATTTTCTTTCTTTATCTTAAAAAAAAAAAGAAGCAGAATTGTATCTCACAGCACAACTCCTACGTTACATTTTGATGACCTGATTCCAATAGTTGTGTGTAGAGACCTGCAGGATAAAGTAATTTACTTTATCCTAGCACTGCAAAAAAAAAAAAAAAAAAAAAAAAAAAAAAAATCATCTTATCATTTCATTTTCTCTGAATCCTACAACTAATGTTTTCATCGCAGTTGAGTCCCAGAATCCAATTTTCAGATCTAGAATAAGGCTGTAATTGGCCTCATTCTGTCTTCTTTCAAGGTACTCAGTCATTTCTGGAAAATCCCTAAAAGAACTTTTTTGTATTGAGACTGAAATAATTGCATTGTCACACTGGCAATTTCTACGCTTGTTTACAAAAATAAGACTTTCAAGCCTAAATAACAGACAAAATGACCTGTTAGGCTGTTTTGTGTTTTTTATTTGGCATAAGCATGATTGGATAATAATAATAGAATGGAATGACTAGATTGACTGCAGCCCAATATTGATAATTTAACACAGCCTAATTTTCATTGTTATTTACATAAGTTATGTGCTTCCAGGAAAATATATAGCATTTCATGCAGCATTTCAGTGGATCTCAGGGCTGCAGAAAAGTGTGGGTGTGATATTTGCAATCTACTAAACAAACACTGCTGCTGAAAATGGACAGCAGCAACTTAAAATTGTCTCTTACATTCCTGCTGTTTCATCCAAAAGCCACATATTAAACACCTTCAAGGACACCCACCTACTCTCTCACATTATGTCTTCCATGTCTAACTCCCTTTTTCTGTCTGTCTTTCCTCAGTGATTACCTGCTGGAGCCAAATCTCTGAAGCAGCAGAGCTTATCTCCACTTCCATGCGGTGGAGATGCCCAGCCAAGCTACAAACAAATGTGACTAAGTTAATAAAATTCACAAAATTCATTGTTTTTGTCTTTGTGGATATTATCGAAGTCTATGGTTGCTGTTACACTTGTCCTTTCATTTTTATCAGCTGATCGAGACTAAATCTACCCTTTGCTTGCATTTTATCCTAATCAGTAAGATTAGATAAGTGGATGAAACTTTAATGATTCCTGTGCGTGTGTGTGTGTGTTGGGGGGGTCATTTATTTGATAAGAATAAAGCAAATAAGGCCGACTGAGGATAACACAACAAAGTCTAAGGACATGCTGAGGATAAAACAAGTATTAAAGAGTTTTCACAGATAGATGTAGATGCAAACACTTGTTTCTAGTCCTCAAAAGCAACATGTTACAGCATTTACAGCATGTATTGATCTTATGATTTACAGAACGGAACGGCATTATCAGGCATAGCAAAAAAAAAAAAAAAAAAAAAAAAAAAATCTGCAGTTTTACTAATGTTTCAATTTTTATTTCAACTAAAAATGTATAGCTCTTGGGTTTGTGAAACCCTTTCAAACTCACATATACAGTACATGGTGGATTGCACAGGTGTGGAATATTAATGATCTGATAAATGTACGCTTGGAAAAAATGGAAAATATGTACAGAAATATATCCAGTACATTTATGTGCACATACTACACTATACTGTGATGCTTGTCTTGATGTGATCAAGGCAGGTCAGGTGAACTGGAAACTCTAAATTGACTGTAGGTTTGAATGACAGAGAGAGAGAGAGAGAGAGAGAGAGAGAGAGAGAGAGAGAGAGAGAGAGAGAGAGGGAGGCAAGAAGAAAGAACAAAGTTATTCTGTGCATGCGTGTGTGTCAGGCGGCAGGTAGAGGACTCAGGAGCAGACATGACAGCCGAATCAGATAGTCCTTCTCAACTTTAATAATAAACATAAAAACACCCACAAGGGGAAACAAGGTCCAATAATCCAAGCGAAGAATAACTAAAAATCACTAGACAAGCTAGGAAAAAACACCAGTAATATTTTGGCAGGGAAAAAAAACAAAAACTTAATCCAGGAGCGAGTAACAGGAAACATGACAACATGACAGTCTGGCAAACTGGGAGTGCAAACCCAAGCGATTAAATACAATGACATAACTGACAGATCAGAATCAGCTGAGCAGGCAGGGAGGAACACAGACAGGTGATAGGCCAGCAGAAGCAGGTGACCACAAGTGCGGGAAGCAGAGAGGCATAAGGATAGGTGGAGGAAAATTCAAACAACTGAAACCACGCCCTAATTAAGAACGCCTGTAAACAAACACACGTGGACTCAGCACACATCCGCATACCCCACACAGACAAGGTGAAAATAAAAGCAGAGACAATAAGAAAACTAAGAGCGTCCTGGAGCCGTCCTGACAGTGTGTGCATGTGGGTGCATGCATGTGTGTGTGTGTGTGTATGTGTGTGTGTGTCAGCCCTGTGAGAGGCTGGTGAGACAGATTCCAGCCTCCTCCCATGACCCTGGATAAGCAGGCATGGATGATGGATGGATGACTTACATCATATCCTGAATACACATGACTTGTTGCTTCATCAGCGAATGAGAGGAATTATGCCAGGTGGGGAAATGCATGCTGTGAATGCTTCTAAGCCGACAGAGCATTTACAAGCTTAAGTAAATCAACATACAATTGCGTAATCTAGGTCTGTTACTCTGTGTACACCAATGCTGATTTATGCCTAAATCAATCGCATTATGTTGTTTACAAGCATGAATGCAAACAAACTGCAAGATCAACTGGAAAGTAGCATACAGTATAATTTCCATATAAATGTACAGTACAGTACAATACAGTACAATACAGTACAGTACTAGCATACTGGACTACAGTAACGGCAAAGTAAAACAATGGATTGGAGTTGATGGAGATGCTAACGGAGGCTATTGGGACTGTGGCATGGTGTAGCCACTTAGCAGTAAATGAACATGTGACAACACTCCTATCAGCTCATGGCAGAGAGGGTAGGAGATTTTTTTTGTCCAAGATAAATTAATCATCCTCCCCTCTGCTGATGCTTCAGACTCCTTGTCTGAAGGAGACAGCATTGGTGATAGAAATCATGCCTGAATGTGAGATATGAAGCATTTTTTTTTTTTTTTTTTTTTTTTTTTAATCAGGTGGGCTGCAAAGTGTCAGATTTCTGAGGGATCTGCTGTACTCTGCTCACCCACAGTCTGGTTCCTTAATGATATATCATCTTTAGATCTCTCTGTGTCACATAATGTTTTGCTCCCAGGCCGAAGCTGCTGAAAAATGCTTCTACAGAAACGAGCACATACTCACAAAAACTTGGGTACATATTAATCTTGATTAAATCAATTTGTTTGATTTAATCAAGCTATCCATGGTTGTGTCACAATAAAGTAGTTGATATAGGATATATTACAATTTAAAATTTAACAAGAAATAACACAGTGGTTGGGATTAGCCTTATGGGAATTCAGTTAGCAGATACTACATATATATACTGGAGTCTAGAACACACATACACAAACGCAAATAGAATAGACCAAATTTCATTCAAGGACTAAATTCTGGGATAGTTTTAAGTATTGGAGGTAGGAGGCTTCTCCTTACTTTTCCCTCCAGAAGATGATGTGACCTCTATTTCACACGTGTCATCCACTCTATCATAATCCCAGCTGACACACTCACACCTCCCTCTCACAAGGAAAAATACCTGTGCACACACAGACAGATTTCAATGTCACACAGTTTTGCTGTGTGTTTGATACCTGCCTTATGCCTTTCACAACAGGAGAGACTCATTCTGACACAGAGAGTTACACATAATGACCGGGCTCTCCGATTCTCAGCAGAAGCAGATTCCAGAAGTGTTAAGTTGTCAATATATATTCATAGGAGAGTGGATGTGGTTGCACTGAATGAATAAAATGAGTACAATATTCAAACCATTTAGAGTTGATCCAGATCAATATTAAGTTGTCAGGAATAGATGTATCCATTAAGTCGTCTATAAGGAGATATGATAAAAGGGATATTTGAGCTCAACATACATATCAGGTTCAGTTAGAAGAAGAAGAACAGAAAACAGACCTTGATGAATCAAACATGAGCTGATCCACATGCCAAGGCTTGTGTACACACCCCCCGCTTGTTAGTGGCTTTTTCTCATGGCTTTCTGTGTCAGGATGAAATAAACAAACATACAAAACCAGTGATTGTAATTCAGCACGCTTATGATCATGTTTGATGTTACCAGCCATTATTTTTGCCTGTTTTGGAAAGACAGCTCAATTTTGATTCACTATAATGAGACCCGAGCTAACGCAAAAGAAATTCACTTGTGTAAATTGTTATCACCTCCAGGCTTTGCTTCTTATAGTCAAGGTGTGAATGTAAAAATTGAATCAAGAAATTTTACAGGAGAATATCAGGGTAGCTCCCTGTTTCCTGCAGCTTAATAGAATTTAAACGACACATGACAATGACTCAGACTACACAGATAAATCAAAAAGAGATTACAAAAGAAGAAAGTTCATGTTTTCAAATGGCCAAGTCAGAGTCCAGAACCCAAATAGATATGCTGTGGCGTGACCAGAAGAGAGCTATTCATGCAAGAAATTCCAGAAATATCGATGAACTGAAACAGTTTTGTAGAGAGGAATTGTCAAAAATTATTCCTCATAGTTGTGGGGTCTGGTCAGAAGCTACAGGGAATGTTTGGTGGAGGTTATTGCTGCTAAAGGAGCCTCTGACAGTAGCTGTAAGAGACACGAAAAGTACACTTGTTAGTGTCGAATTAGTTTAGGTAGAATGTGTTTGTTATTGTGACTTAGATAAGGATCAAACCACTTTCGATAAGTAATTAATATAGAAATTCAGATAATTAAAACAGTTCACTAACTTTTTCTTGCCACCATGGCTAGAGGCTATGTAAGGTTGAATACTTCATCTAAATTCAGTTTATTAGTGAGGAAGAGATTAACATTGACAACAAGTGGCTGAAAGCAGGAAGAAGTACAGAATTAAAATCATATGCACACTCAGTGGAGCACAGGAAACAATATTGATCTCCTTAATTAAAGGAAGATGTGGAGAGAATCAGAAATGAGGCGAGCTTCATCATCTGCTCTCTGAGGGATGATGTGGTCTCACTGACGTGCTTCTTAGATGATTAGGTGATGGAACTTCAAATTAAAGCTAGTTTTAGTATCTGTGGTCTCCCACATTGGTGAAAATTAGCCTAAAGCATGATTAATAATCAATTTGGTTTATTTTTAATTTTGGTTTATTTTATTTTTATTTCAATCAGCTTTATTTTTTATTATTTTTTTGTTCATTGTGTTCATCTCTTCATTCAATGTTCTTTTTCTAGTTTTCAGATCAAAATTTCATGCTGTATATGTCATCAGTGATTGAAAAATGAAGTTAAATTCAATTGCATGTTGTAGTTTTACTGCAATAATTGTGCCTAATTAGCTGCTTCTTAATTTGCAAGATCATTGTTTGTGCTCTCTGCAGAAGAACCTGATGTTAGAAAGCAGCCAGCTTTGAAAGCATGGACCTGTTTTCAATGTCCAAACATGGGAAAGGAACTATAATGTTATTTTCTGAACTGTGAGTTTTCTCTTAAAAAAAAAAAAAAAAACCCACATTATTTCCTACAAAAAGGTGGTTAGTGTATGATTGAAAGGGGCTGTATGCATGTCAAGATGTTCCTAAAAAAAATGTTTGTATATACTCAGAAGGAACAAAAATCTGAAAATATTGAAAGAACAAGAATACATTTACTGAATAGCCAAGAAGGTAGAGCAGATTGAGTGGACCCACATTCTGCTGAGAATACTAAGAGTAAGAATGCTATTCAGGCTATAGTTTGAGGCTCAGAAAAGTAAACATTTTTATTAAATTTGTCCTTGGCTGAGATAAAAATGGACTTCAGGTTGAGATGCCTTTGGAAAAATCCAAGAACAACCAATAAAATGTTTATTCCTCCCTGCAGCATTGTCCAAAGGATTGTTCACAGTACATTGACTTTCAGTGTACTACATCATACTAAACTATCTCTTGCATTTGGAGCTTCCTTCACATTTGAATGCACACAGAGTCACATCAACAGTTTCCTCTGCCCGAAGATGAATGTGCATTAAAATTTATCACACAGTTTTTGTTCTTTTCAATTTTACAAGGGATACAAGGAGAATAAAGTTTTACTCCGCAGCAAACGCACTCCTACCCAGGTTGTGGGGCTGATAATAACTGCAGGAAATGTCTTTTTCACAATGAGTGATCACAGTTACATGCACATGCACGTGCACACACAAACACTCTTGCCATCAGCACTGCAGTTGACAAGGAAAAAATAATGACATAATAATGTATTGGCAGGCGTTTGATAAGGCTGTTAATCAATGCTAGAGACTCTACAATTAGGAGAAACACTAGCAGAATTCAAATGACTAATTAAGGATTATAATTAAGGACATTTACTGAATATTGAATATTGTAATCACTAGTTGGAGATTAAGTCTTTATATCCAACATGACATAAAATTATAAAATGTAAAAACATCAGGTAAAAACCTTGTATCTCAGTCTTGTATAAGCTTTGTGACATATATATATATATAATTATGTAAAACATTCTAGAACGGGGAAAGGGTTGAATTTACTCAACTTGAAGTATGAAAGCATGGAAACCCCATTTTGGTTATACAACCTATTTCCAGTTTTGGAGATCATCATTACATTCCAAAAATTTCCATATTTTGATCCAATACGTCCTAATTTGGACATACAAGGTTTTTCTACACTGTTGGATGAGAAACTTTGTATCTCCAATTTTGTGTATTTTTCTTTAACATATTTTTAACACTAAGCGGTCTGTGAGTACTTTTACTTTGAAGGTACACTCTGTATGCAGGGCTTTTAGTTGTAATAGAATATTTGTCAATTATGGATTTGTGTATACTTCCAGCACCAATTGTTTTGCACAACAGTTTTGGTGAATGGCTTCTCTTTTACAGCATTTCCTCATCTTACAGAAGCCAGAGTTATACTTGGGGAAAGCTGTTAATGGGGAGTGATTTTCTTGCTGGGTGTGGTTTGATTGCTTTTCATTTCCAAAATTACACAGTGAAGCTCATAATATCAGGCGGAGACGGATGAAGGACATCTTTGACTTGTGACCAGCAACTTATCTCTTTCTATTTGATGGCTCTGACAAATATTGATCTACACACACCTGTCTGATTTGTATGTAGAATGTGTAGGGAGTTAAAGTGGATAGGTGGATGACCTGGTGAGAGGGGAGGAGTAGAAGGAGTGGAGAAGGAAAAAGATGAGACCAAAGACTGCTGGGGTCATGGTCATCTCTCAAGGATAACATTAAAATAGCCTGACAGACATGGATCACAGGGGTGTGGGGAGGAGGGAGGTGCTGATACAGTCTTGAGCTGCCTCTTCCCTTGCAGTGCAATAAAGGCTGGAGAGGGAACATTCAGGAAAAGGGCAATGTGGGTTACTGAAGAAGGAAAGGGTTGATAGTGGTTTGAAGGTGACTACTGGAGCCAACAATCTTCTAAACAATTGCATCCCAAGTTCAATATTTTCTACTCAAGCCACAAAGGAACAGAATTCAACACCTGTATATGTATATTATACAGGTTTCATTCCTAATGAGCTTGTCTTTGCACACAGTGTGTGGTCCTTTAGCTTCAGGACCAGTGGAAGTCTGTAGAGCCACTGCAAAACTGGATAGGTTATGTCAATGGTTTTCGGCAGAGATTCTATGAGGCAGATGAGATTGCTAAAGAGAAACTGGAACTCTCTCAGAAAAAAATTAAAAAGCTGCATGATCATAAAGTTGAACAACATCAGTACAGTCCTGGTGATCAAATTCTAGTATTGTTGCCAGTGGATGAATCAGCAGTCCTCAATAGTAAATTCCATTCCTTTTCTAAAGAACTGAAAACATATTTCTAAAGATATTTCTAAACATTTCTTTACCAATGGGTGTAATTAAAGAACATTTCCAAAGTATAGCAGCAGCAGTGAAAGCCAAAACATATTAAACAATGTAGTACTCTGAAATGCATTTGCCTTGCTTCAAAAATGGCTTGACTTCCCAAATTTAGCTCCCCCTGTGTAAGCTAAATCCTTCCAGTCCACCAATAATGAGAAGTCTCTCCACTCTAGGTGTAGAGTTGCTGACATAAACCTTCAGTGATACATGGCTTATGCATGTGTGACTAATAGAAATAGGAGGATAATCCTTCTCACTGCTTGGGTCTGCAACCAACTGGCTTTGGCAAGAGAGAGGCTGACACTGCCTTTCATGCCCCCCCCNAAAAAAAAAAAAAAAAAAAAAAAAAAAAAAGCAGATACAGGAAGCAGTAAGACAGGAGAGGGCAAAAGTATGATTCATATAAAATTCTCAAATGAAATCCCAGGTCATCAGTTTAGAATGTAATCATCATGGTTACAATGAGGAAAACACCCAAATAAATCACGATGTGTGTCTTATGAGCCAGTTACTAAACAGAGGTTCAAAATGTAATATGGTATTAACATTGATTGTTGGTGTTTTAACATTAGTTAAAATGCATATATTCAACATCATAACTTTAGCCTTCTAACTATAAGTGGAGAGAGATGAGTTTCTATGATTATGTGTCTTTTAGAAGAACTCCTCTGTAAGGGGCTTATTTATTGGAGCCATTTTTGATGCTCATTTAGTTTCAGTCAGTGTCATCATAGTTACCTTTTCTGCCCAGTAGGTGGATGTTGCCCCTTTCTCACTCTGTCCCTGGCTGTGTCTTGACACTACTGCCATCTCAGTTGATTGATGATTGGTTGATGTGCTTTCATAAACCACACATGTGTTGTGTGGGTCAGGTATTCATCACACTGTGGGGACCCTATTTACATGGTTACACCGTGGGGACTCGCCTCCAATTTGTGATGACATTTATTTGTGGCTTAAGACTTGTTTTGACAGTTACGATTAGCTGGAGGGTAAAGTAAGGGTTGTGATTATTGTTATGTAAAGTTTCCAGGTTACAAATATAAGTCAACACGTTTCCACCAGTAATGGTAGAATGTGTAGGAAATGTACCTTATGATCCTTTGTAAATCAAAATTCCTAAATAAACATAAAGGAAAGCCTTTTTCTGCCTGAACTTCATCTGAGAGCTTCATGACTGATGTGGAAGAGACGTAGCACAGACAATTCTCTCAGAGCCGAGAGAGCTTCATTAACTTCACTTTGGCTTCATATTAATGTCTGCCAACACACTACAGACAGGCTCAGGTTGAAATGTCTTTCTCACTTCTCTGTATTTTTACTCAAACTGTATAGCCAAAGAAGTAGCATACAATCAAACACCGTGAATGATTGCATATTGCATTACCATCTCAGTGGTTGTCATCTTTTCTGCTGTCAAAGATATCAATGCATATTCATAGATGTGTTGCATATATAGTATGAAGTACAATGTGCTCAATTATGCAGCAGTGTGACAAGTGCAGAAGTTCTGACTCCTCAGTTCTTCATCAGCGTCAAACAGAGCAACATCCTCATGCCTCTTTTTGTACTGAAGGAACAGCATCAGTCAACAAGCACCAGCTGGCTCAACAAATCACCATCAAGCCATAGTCAGGCCTTAAAGATGACATAATACCTTCCAATGGATGAAAAATGAAAGGAATTAAGAAAAACAGAGAATAAGAGGAAAAAATGCAAAATGGATAAAAAGTTGAAAAGTTTTATTTATTTATTTTTTTAAGTATTTAGTTTTTAAGTTTTTGTTTAATTTTTCTTAACTTTTTCAGGACCTACTGACACACCTGCTGCTCGTTGACTAATGTGTTCACTGAGTATAATCGGGTGTGTGTGTTTATGCTGCTCTGTTTGACACTGATTATATCCTGAGGGGTCACAATATCTGCACTATTTGCACTTTTATTTTTCATATTTTTCATATTCACCATGTGATGAAAATATCACTAATATCACTCTTCATGTTTTGATTCTTAGCTTCTTTTCTTGTGTCTCTCTCTGTTATTTCCTATTTTCAGTTTCTTCTTTAATTTATGTCAAAGTATGAAAATCCAGGCCTAGTTCAGGCCTGAGGTTCTGTGTGCTTTTTTTTTTTTTTTTTTTTTAAAAAAAAGCAACAGAATTTATGATTTGTTCCAAACATTTCTGTTGATTCTTTGATTCCAGTGCTCCTCCTTGTTATTACATTTGTCCAGTACTCACTGACAAAAAGCATAAGCCAAATTCGCTTCTTTTTTTGTTTTGTTTCGCTTAAGATGACTTCATTAATATTTCTGAAACAATTCCAAGACACGATTTAAAATTTTGTTGTTGGTTATTTCTTTAATCCTTAGCAAGATTTTACTTATGCTGCTTTTACCGTTTTATCCTGTGGCCCACTATTTTATTCTTTTGAGCGACTCAACCACATGGATGTGTTACCTTGAGCGACACACATGGCTCAAATTCTTGATTTTAACCAAATTCAACTTTGACCCTTTCTGCCACTGATCTTGCAACTTCATGGAATAGGTGAATTTGATCCATGTAGAAGCAACAAGACAATGGATGAGATGCTTATAAGTGGTGTGGTAGTGTCATATTTGAAATGTGGCGTTTGCTAACACGCTAAGCTAAGGGCACTTCCTGATAATGAGTGCTGGTCTTGATTTGCTCCTGTTGAGCAATGCACAGAATGGTGGCTGTGTGGTGAACAAAGTTTTTACTTGATCATGCATATTGCAAGCCTCAAATGGAAGCATAGTGCCTCATTTTTAATGCAGCTGCTATAGAAGAGCTATAATGATGGTCAAAAATGGGAGAAAATACAACAAGATATTTAATAGCTGCCAATTAGCTCCTACTGGATGTTATTAAATTGGCTCAAAAACATCTGCAGTGTGCATAATGGAAGCACATCTGCTAACAACAGCTGACAGTTCTGGGGTGCAATAGTGTGCATCACAACTTCTGTCCAGATAAACAAGCATGAGCGATTTGGCTCATCCTTATGCTTCAGAAATTTGTGATTTTCTTCAGACACATATCAATGTCTTCTAGTCAGCATGTGCAATTTCACCAACTCTGTACATCTACACGTTAACAACAAAGGCTTTAATTGTAATTATAATTATAATTGTTAATCATATTTCAATATTTAGAGATATTAATCTCTGCAAATGTGATGATATAATGTACACTCGCAAGAACAAACAGGACAGCACTCTACTAAAATGCTAATATATCCTTGTATGTACGACATTGCAGATGTGCCTTAAGCAGGGTATATTTGTATAAATACTGTACTAAAATCATAATTGTAGTCAAAAGTTGTAAGAAGTTTAGAATACTACAGAACAAAATAGAACTGCATGAGATATTTTGTGCTTGAATTTTTTATATATAATGAGCTAACACAATAAAACATTTAATGCAATAGCTACACTGCATGGTATTATACTCCATTCTTACCTTTAACTGTAAAAAATGTAACATAATTTCAAATTGCTTTTTAGTTGCTCACTAAAGTCAAGCTTTTACTTATTTAGTTTGGTTCGTTTGCACCAAATTACTTTTAAGAGAGTCTTGGAGTTAGAGATACAATAAGCAAAGCTATAAAGTTAGACAAAAATCAATAATTGTTGCACTCTGAAGTGTCATTCAAATAAATCTGCAGTCTCTTCTTTTATTTCACTGTTTTACTTTCACTCTCTCTCTCTCTCTCTCTCTCTCTCTCTCTCTCTCTGTGCATGTGTGTGTGTGCATGTCTCACAAATACACAAACACCCTAGGGAGAGAGAAGGGAGAGAGACTGAGTTTTGATCAGTGATTAATCATACTGTACCCACACTGATTTGTGTGTGTGTGCACGCGCGCGTCTGTGTGTGTATTTGTGTGTGCACGTGCGTGTGTGTGTGTGTGAGTGATTCCTATTAACAGCTGTTATTGAAATAGCACACATACACAGTAGATCCTGCAGCCAGAGAACCACCTCTGTAAACCCACAGAGGTACGTGGACAGGATATGAATGACCGCTGGACTGAACAGGATGTGATTCTGGTGCTTTGGTTGACAACTTCTGCCTCTGCAGAACAACCTCAGATACCCTGACAGGAGCTGAAGAACAAAAAGCATTCTGCTGACAACACATTAATGAATACAATAATGCCTCACATACGCTGACAATATTGTAATTTTTGGTATATTGACATTTTAGAATTGTGATATGTTAGGGCTTGTTCTGTAATTTATATGCAGTTTAGGAAACTTGCAAACAGAAATCAGTTATTTAAAAATAAAAATCCTTTTTTTAAAGAAAGATAAGATACTTAGAATTTCAATCACAACCTGCAAAATGCTGTATCATTTGAAACAAAAGAAATCGGTGTATAAATGAAAGAAAGAAATGCTTGAAAAATAAAGGGGTTCTGTATAGAATTTCTTCCAATAACATATGAATCACATTTTCTATAATTTTTTTGTGAAATTTGATGAGGTTTTGCAGAATTACAAATTAGTGTTTTAGTGGCTAAGGATTTATGACAGAGTCTGTTTGTGGGATTAATGCTGACTTTCATTTCCTTCAGTATGTACACAGTGACATCTGCTGGCAAAATATATTAATTTATGATTTAAGGCTATTTGGGCATAATCAAAAATTCATTCATTCATTCATTCATTCCTGATTCAGTCACACTCAGCATATCTGCCCCACAGAAGCTGGTAAAGGGCATGAAAATATAATTTCTCAGCATGGCGAAAAAAAT
>VXCM01004885.1:30000-53028 GCA_014773175.1 Lucifuga dentata
AACACAATGTTCTCCTCAGCAGACTCCAGCATGGCTGTCTGGTATTTTTCTCCATTGACAGTTGACAGGTTTAAGCCGGCATGAAGTGTGGATTTCACCGCTGCCATGTAATTGACTTCCTGTTGCATGTCGGGCTGTTTTCTCCTTCTGCTGCTCAGAACATTGGTGCCACTTTCTCACAGTAACAATGCAGGTCACATGATGAGGCCTGGGAAAATGCCGCTGTTATTAGTTATTGTTGGCTTTTTTTTTTTTTTTTTTNTTTTTTTTTTTTTTTTTACGTTTGTGTGCCGCAGAAATGAAACATGATCTATCTATCAGATTAGCTCATAATGTGGATTTAGCAGTTTTCGATTGGTTTGGCCCTTGGACAGGATTATCAATACCCTCAACATTTTCGCAGTCATGACAATAGCTCATAATTGTTAATTATGGAAATTGTAAGTACAAAGTATGATGACCAGTTCAAGGACTTTACCTTTAGAAATCTGTAGATCATCAAATGGATTAGTTGGATGTTATATATTATTAAAAGTATACAGAAGTGATTTGCAGAAAGATCATCTCACTTTGTATCCTTTATCCCCTGTATGTCAGTAAATTTTACATGTTCAAACTACATTCTCATGTACCTATGGAGCTATAGACCCAACCCACATCCTTAATTTGTCTCATTTTAGGCTGTGGTTCATAATGTAAACATTGATCTATATATTTATCCAGTAGTTAGGATGCTATAATTAGTTTGGCTGTGGGAATAATGTTTATTTGCACAGCATTTGATGTTTTTCCCTTCTATTTTTTACTTATTTATTTTTCAGTGGTTTAGTCTAGTTAGATCCCTGTATTTAAATAATGGCCAGTTAGAGCTTGGCAGCACAGTGTGATTAGGGTATTGTCACTAAGTGCCTGGACACTTTAGGGATGTCTCATTGAGGACAAAAGAGAGACCTTAAAAGGCCATTATGGCTGGTCAAAGGCCTTGTAATTATACAGCATTAGTCATATCGGACAGATGTCAGGCATGAATAATGAAGGGTGTTTCTGTCTCACCCGCTCACCGTGACAACGGTGCCATTTCTGTAGATGGATAGAACTGTTCACGTTCCCCACATGCTGCCATTATGCAACAGGTGAAGTCAGCTCTGTTGATTCTTTTGATGTGATTCTAATGATTCATTTGCTAAGAATTATTTAAAGATCAGTGTCACCGGTTGTCTCTGTATGAAGTGTTTATGTTAGTATCAGTTCTATAGATAACTAAGTTATACAAGAATGATCCACAGGAAATTGAATGGAAGACTTGTACCATCTAAACATATGATCATCAAACCAATACCATGAAGAGATGAAGGGTATTTTTTTGTGTGAATACATTGCCTTTTTGGAACTGAGTTGTCAAGGAAAAAAAAAATCTCATGTAAGGATGCCTGTATGAAGAAGCAACATTATAAACCACAAGATGCATGAAGGCCCTGAAAACCAGTTTCTGATCTACTAACCAGCCACAGCAGTGGTGCTGAGACGACAGCCTGAGCCTCAGGTATTTCACGCGCTTCACAACTTCAAATTAAAAAGTAATTATATTCTCTTTCCTGACTCATTACTAATCTGTGTGGAAGCCTGCAGAGCTAATGGAGCCGCACCTACAGCCTTAATTGCAGGGATTACAACAGAAAAGGTACCATTTCTTTAACCGTCAGTAACAAAACCTGAGGAAAGGACATTTAAATACCTCCGTTTGCTAATGCTTAGAAAGCCTTCAGTGAAAGGAAACTATTTTTAATGTCTTTACATTTTTCAGTCATCCTCTTTTACACAAATTAACACAATTGCAATGATGCTCATGTAACCTAGACACAAAATTATACTTTAATTGTAGGTCCCTGGAATTGAAAGACCACCATGGCAGCTACATAATAATTTCAATTGAGATTAATGAATCTTTTACTTTATTTACTTTAAACAACAGTAGTTTTTTTTTTCATGATACTCATTGTTTTATGGCAACAGTTAAAGTAATTTCAATAAGCAATTTGCATGTATCCTATTGTCAGTTTTTTTAGTTTTGTACTAAACAATGATTATAGTATTTTCAATGGATTAAAATAAAAAAAACATAATACTTTCTTGAATTCCTATTTTTCACTGCAGCTATTAGATGGATCTTTAATGATCCCTGTGGGCAAACTGGGAAAAACAGCTTGCTGTCAGCAGTATTCAACATGCAAAGACCAAACAATGAACTTCTAGTTCGTCACTTTGACGACTCGGTCAAAACTGAAGGAGGGAAAAGATGAGAGGGAGAGAGAGGTGACCGCTGAGAAGTGTAGGGGCAGAGGAACATCCCCTTCCCATTAACCGCCATTAACCCTGACCCTGTTAAAACAGAAACATTCCCTGTTGTCACCGCTGTGTCAGCTGGGGGTGGAGAGTNCCCTGACCCTGTTAAAACAGAAACATTCCCTGTTGTCACCGCTGTGTCAGCTGGGGGTGGAGAGTCAACCAAACCCAGTTATCAACCATTTCTCTTCAACTGTAAGCTGTCAAGTACCAGTCCTTACGGCTAGGATGTGAATATTAATGATTTTACCAGTAATAGCTTCTGACTGCATGCAAAATGACATACAGTTGTACAGAAGATTACAAACTTGTGTTACCTCTTGAGGCTTGAGAAACTTGGTGGATAAAATTTTGTTTCTGGCAGAGAAGACCTTTGACAAACAAAATAGCTTATTGTTATTGGTAAAAAAAAAAAAAAAAAAAAAAAAAAAACCCATAAGTTCAATCTGATTTCTCCATGTTCACTCACAAGAAAAAGTGTTACACCGGCAAAAACGTGATGCTTGAGAATGCAGAATAAATGACACAGAACATTGGTGGGTGTCAGTGTAATATGGGACTTTCAGTACCATGCATGGGTCAGCATGTTCCCGGACCCTTAAATCACCTGAGCGGTGGTATAATTACGGCTCTCTGGGACACCGCTCAACCCTCTAATACCCAGGGGGCTCTGCAGCGGCGCCACTTGTTGCGCAAGTATTCACAGAGAGGAGGGAAACACTGAGGGAGGCAGGGAAGCGGGTGAGGGTGGAGGGGAGTCAGGATGCCCTTTGGCAATTTCGAGGTTAATCTTCTAAATGTTGGCTGACAAAGCAATATTGGCGAGTTGAGTGTGCGTGTGTGTGTGTAAAAGGGGTGGATGGTGGCAAATCAAAGAGAAGCACTAAAATGAAGAAGAGACAGTTTGACCAAGACTTTAAACTGGCCCTCACTCAAAGTAATTATGGAGGAAGAATCCTTTATTTGAGCAAAACTATTAATGCAACATTATGTCAGGGAACAACAAGGAACAATAAGCTATAATCTTGAGGTATGTTATTGTAAGAAAGACTCAGCACAGGACTCAGAAATGGCACAGTGGGAAAAAAGTACTGTGGTACAAATTAGAGTGCTTCCAAGTGGTAAGTAGTGAGCGGTGCACTGAGTTGGGCCTTCCATTAATGATGATAAAAATCTCTAAAAACTGGGCAATTTTAATGTTGAAGTTAAAAACAGTTGAAGGATTGCATGCACTTCTACAGGTTTGGTAAATTAACTCTAATGTTTCTCAAATAACTCAGGGCTGTAATATGAGGTTTTTGCCTGGGAACAGCGAAACTGAAAATACAACCGATGACAACTGATAACACAAAAGCTTTGAATGTGAAACGGTCTGTCACTTGTGAATATTCAGAATGACACCAGTTCTAAGAACCTTTTTACCTCGTAAATCAAAGGCAAACACAAGGGAGGACACTCGTGGGTTGCTGCAGTGAATTTAATTAACGCTGCTGATTTATGGGCCTGATGTTCACCCAGCGATACCTGATGTGATCAATATGTGCTTTCAGGCAAAAGACTGGATCTTTACAAGAAGAACAAAGAGCATTAAAGTCGAGACAAGACACTTGGCGCCTTCTGCTGTAAATTATCTGTCCTTAATCATGGAGCATGTGAATGTGTGTTGTATAAGCACGATTGGATCTGTGGATTTGCATCAAAGCAGGAAGACATTATATATTTATTAATGATCTTAATAACCCACAATAATCAATTTCTGATAGAAATGGTGTAAAATCACTGTGGATCAAACAATCTTGTGACAACAGATGTAATTTTTCAAGCCCTATCATGATAGTTTCAGACTAATATCTGACACAACACTATAAAACATTAAACATGCCCATTTATATATTAGCACGCAAATGATGTACCTGACTATACTTAAAACGCTTTAACATTTGTTTTATTGAAGTAAATTTTACAATAGTGAAAGGACAATTATTGTGTTATGTACAGCTGATTGATACGTTCTGGGCCAGACACAAGGAAGTGTGGGCTGTAATATTGTCAGACGTATTTTGAACATCCTTAGCATTCATTTAAGTATAACTCACATGCTCAAGATGGGAAAACATCGTGTGTGCATACACATCAGCTATCAGCTATCACTTTTTTGTCTTTGAATAAGCTCAGCATCCATGTTGCTTTGACTTTCACCTCTTCCCAAAAAGGCTGAAACATGTTGAAACAATGACATCATATTAGCTATAAGGATTTTTGAGATAACAAAAGCATTTGTTTAAAAGGATTAAAAATCTCTCTGATATCGGTGGCACCACAGGCTCA
This sequence comes from Lucifuga dentata, assembly GCA_014773175.1. NCBI lineage: Eukaryota > Metazoa > Chordata > Actinopteri > Ophidiiformes > Bythitidae > Lucifuga > Lucifuga dentata. Next base: position 34,672 of record VXCM01004885.1, read on the forward strand.
GTGGAAAAATAAATGTCTGCAATGCCTTGGTCTAAGATCTTTTATGCTGAGCTCAAAACTTATCAGTGTTCATGTTTTTTTCTTGCCAGATTTAAGCCACCACTGTGTGCTTATGTGTATCTCACAAAGTATCAGAATGTACACACACATGCACACACACATCATTTCAAGTCTGTGTGGTCGTTACTTTTATTGGTAATATCCACTTGTTTCCTTGATGGTTGCTGCAGATATTTTTGGAGGAAGGTTCCTCTGATATGCCCACACCCTGACATGCATCCATGCATGACAGCACACTGGCATGATCACAAGTGCACAAGTGTTTATTCATTCAGTCACTCTTTGTTTTTCATCTATTCTCCTCTCGCTTTCTCAAATTTGACAGGGCTCCCAGTAGTTTGTTGAGGTAATTACCTGTAGACATGGCACAGAACAAAGCAATCAGGGAGGGGTCCTTAAATACACCGTCTAGACTTGGTGTCTCTCCCTCTCTCTCCCTCTCTCTCTCCTCGCATTTATTGTTTGACCTGTCGCCTGACCCGATGCAGAAAAGAAGGCAACCTTTAACTTGAAAGAGGACAGACAAGGCCATTTGTCTTCAGTTTATAATGCCATTTATCTTTTTTTTTTTATCAGCATTTCAGAAAAAATACTGGTCTGTTTCCAATGCTGTTCTGTTTGTTTTGCTCTGAGTATCAACAGACTTCTGCACCTCACATGGTGTCAACATATGTAAGGCTTCATACAATGAGACAAACAACAGGGCAGTGCCATAAAGAGACAGTTAGTCTGACCGCTGTAATGGCCTTCCTTTGAAGTGGTAGAGATAGTGCTTGTACTCAGCTTAATTGATTGTAACAAGGCACCAGAGAGAGAGAGAGAGAGAGAGAGAGAGAGAGAGAGAGAGCTGTGGGGTGGTTGAAGTGAATCAGTTGTGTTTGGGCATAGACGTAATTCACCATAATGACAGCCATTACTCTAAAGGCAAACAGTGTCACTCGCTTCACCCAGCTGTGGGTCAAGTAAGCAGATCTACATAGTAATTTCACTAAAACACCGCCGCAATGTAAATTATGAGCAAATAAGGTTTAAAAACTGCTCAACTATTAAAATGTGTGCAATTTGCTTTTTCAATGAGGTATGATTAAGGTGTAATATGAAGTGAAAAAACATACACTTTTGCAATAATGAGCAATTAGGAACACATAATGCTGTAATCCAAACAGAGGTGATGTTACCGTGTGTGTGACCAATTGAGACATTTGCTGAATAAACCGTGTGATCAGTGTGTTTGTAGCCCGACGCCTCCTTCATTATACTCTCCATCTCTATCTACGCCACGCTGTCTTTCCTGCTCGCCTTCTTCTTACACTGTTCCGTCCATCTGGAGTTGATTATTCATTTTCTGGATAGTGTTACAGTCAAAGTTTATCTACAAATCAGCAGACAGTCAAACTTAAAAGGCTTTAAGGGAAAAGGTCTTTAAAGGAGGATTCTGTGTTTTTACAATCGTGTTCTTTGTTTTTGTGTTCTAATGATTATAATAACATTTTAAACACCAAATTCATTGCTGAAATCTGAGGGGTAATTTGACAAATTTGATTTACTGACTTAAACTGGTCATTTGTTTGCAATCTGTTTTCTGATGGCTCATGCTGCTTGCCTTAATGGACATATCGTTAGAGACGCTTTTCAATCTAATGCAGTTCATTACACCACCAATAATAAATACAGTTGCACTTTGTCAACAAAATCCCAACCTTATAAACTTTACTACAGGACTTTTTTTATTTAAATAAATTATGGTATTGTTGTTGAAGATTACCTAATGAGCTTTAAAGGCCCATATTGGCCATTTTGCATGTTTGAGCCTAATATACTGTATTCAGTTTTTATACATGGAACATTACCGACAATTATTTCCCAAAGCATACTACTGGAACGGTGAATTTTTGTTTTTTTTCCCCCCCTACCTTCAAGGCCGCTATTGTTATAACAGTTCATTCTGCTACACTATTAAAATCAACTTGATACTTGAGATGTTCTTGAGATAATTCATCATCATGAACAAGACGTGTATTAAGGTTTTTTTTTTTTGAAGCTATGTAATTTTAGCACAAAAGCACAGAGTGATCTGAAAATGCTTCCTGTTGTCACTTCTTCACTGCAGCACTTGAATGCACTACTAAGAAGCATTTTCAAATCATTCTGCGCTTTTGATTGCACTTAAACTCTAAAATTATGAAACTTTGAAAAAAACAAAAAATCTGAATACACGTCTTGTTCGTGATGATGGATTACCTATCCCAAGAATGTTTCAAGTATCAACAAGTTGATTTTAATAGCATACCAGAATGAACTGAAACCAGTGGCGGTCTGGAAGGTAGGAAAAAAAAAAATTAATTCAGTGTTCCAATAATATGTTTTGGGAATTGTCAATAATGTTATGTGTATGAAAATTGAATATATTAGGCTCAACCATGCAAAATGGTAGTATGGTCCTTGAAATTGGCTTTTATCAAAGACAATGTACCACTTTGGTACAATCTCCCACTTTGAAAGAGAGATACATAAACACTGTTTTAGTCAATAGGAGCAAGGCCAGAAATTTTACTCTCTCCGTCATTATTTACTTGCTATTTAGCTCCTTTTTTTTTTTGTTTTTCTCACTTTCCTCACTGTTATGGCTATAACATGAGACAGTAAAATTGAACTAGCGTCTTGGTAATTACCAGGCTGCCACTCAGTCCAGCAGTGGTTCCCTGTTGCCCCATTTTCAAAGAGTTTATGCAGGGGTTTGTGACCTTTAACCCTGTAGGCAAAGGAAGGGTCACCGCAAAGGACCTCAGCGGCTGTTCACACTCTACAGGGTCAGAGCACAGATCTCTTTGTGCGTGCATGTGTGTATGTTGTAGCCTCAATCATCTCTCTGCCCTGTCCTTGATCCTTCTGTGGCTGGCATCTTTTGCTCATTAAACAACAGTGAGTCTAGTCTCCACTTTGCTGCAGCCCCTCCCACACACAAATAAGTCACAGCGCGAAGGGTCGTATTAATGAAAAGCATCCCGATCGCGGTGGTCTGACAGTCAGTCCAGATGTTACTTAGTCATCTCTTCAACTATCCAGCAATCCAGCCACAACAGTAAACCACCATCCAACTCACCAATATGTCAGTCAGTAAGCCAGGCAGTCCCGTAACAACTGCTGACCTTTAAAACTGTTACGAGCAGCTTTGATGTCCTCTTTCCCTGTATTAGCTGAGTGGCTGATTTGTTTATTCAGTTAAGTGCTTTGTTCTTTATGGTGCTGTAAAGCCGCCTCTCGCTAGACAATGATGTTAGAGCTGCACATCTATAGTATTTACTTCAATGCAGTTTTAAATAACCAGTGCAGATTTGAACTTAACCCTTGATAAAGATGATGGAGAAAATTATTAACTAAGTGTAAAGTTTGACCCTACTTCAATATCATGGAGTAGTTTCAACACAATCTGTATGGTTACATGCACCTTACACTCTGATTTTAGTCTGGAGCGCTGTTTAGGCAAAAATGCAGAATAAACCATATACATGGAAGAAATTAATATGATTCTGTCATTCACTGAATACACGATTCATTGCTTAATCGGCCAATGAGAGGAGGTATGCCAGGTGAGGAAATGCATATTTGGAATCCTTATGATGATTGTAAGCCGATGGAGTGTTTACAAGTTTACAGTAAACTGATTTAAAATTGTATGATCTCGATCTATTACATGGAGTAACGGAACACTGATTTATGCCAAAGTCAATCTGATTATGGTGTTTATATGACGTAAAAATAAAAATAAAAAAAGACTACTGTATTACACAGAATACATTGACCCTATACATACTAACAACATTTTATTGAACGGTCCTGATTTAATATATATGTTGTTCATGAGATCTTAAAGCTATTTTTTTTTTACTTTTCAAACAATTCCCGATGTAACTCACTCCTACATTTATCCAAAATCTTGCATTTCCTTGATCAGACAAACTATATTTTTCTGTCTTCAGTTCCTGCTTGCAAAGGGTGTGTGTAATGCTACCACACAGCTGGGAAAGTTGTGGCTTGTTTCTACCATGAAATTTAATTTGCTGTAATGACACAATAATTTCTTTTAAGGAGATTTGTTTTTGTGGTTTAACTTGTTTGCTCCGTGGAAGGTGGATTTCCCCAATCTCTGGAAAACTTCCCAGAATACTGTGTATGTTCACATAACCACATGCAACAACACACACATACACACACACACACACACACTTGCCCTTCCAGCACCACTTAAAAACAATTATACCATTTCAGTACTTCTCCATAATAACAAGGCATCTTGTGATTTACATGATGGCTCTGTCATAAATTCTACCTTTCACAAATGATTAAGATAGTACTGTCAAAAAAAAAAACAAAAAAAATAGCGTTAAACTGAATGTTGCATGGTTGTGTGAGGAAGAGTNCTCTCTCTCTCTCTCTCTCTCTCTCTCTCTCTCTCTCTCTCTCTCTCTCTCTCTCTTTCAGGAGATTGAGTTGGAAACCAAATCATGAGGCCTGTGATGCACACTGAATGACAAAAGTCTGATGACCCCTCTCATCTGTGATTTCAATGTATGGTTGATTTCCAACAACTCTAACGCAAAGTTAGTTGTATATTAGACAGGCACTTCATTTGAATGCTATGTTTTTTTCTGCAAATTTCAACCCAAGGGTCTTTTGGGTATATTCATGGCTTATATTCATTTGAGTAACTGAAAACAGCAGGTGGGAATCCTCAATAGAATTAATGTACCATTTTCTGTTTTACAACAGTGTGCCTAATGCATAAATTCACACCTGCAAGGGGGAGAAGATATATTTCAATAAGGGTAAAGTCCTGCACCTGTTATGTTGCTTAACGAGTTAAAGGAGCATACCAACCATTTTGCATGTGTGATTATAATATATTCAATTTTCATACACATAGGTTACTCACAATCATTTCCCAAAGCATACTGCTGGAACGGTGAGTTAAAAAAACAAATGTTTCCTACCTTCCAGACCGCCATTGGTTTCAGTTCATTCTGGTACGCTATTAAAATCAACTTGTTGATACTTGAAACATTCTTGGGATAGGTAATCTATTATTGTGAACAACACATATATTCAGGTTTTTTTCCCTAAGTTCTGTAATTTTAGCATTTAAGTGCAATAAAAAGTGTGGAGTGAATGTATGACTCCACCAGGGAATATAGTCCCAAAAGAAGACCTGCGTTTATCAAAAGTTTTGATTGTGACTTCATAAGGCTGCGTAACTATTAGCAGGCAAAACATCGATTTTTAAGGTGGGTGTATTGCTTGAATATTTGATTTTGAAAGATTAAGAGATTTTGCAAAATATCAGGAGAAAGCTGAAATACAGTTTTATCTTTTGGGAAATGATTATAAGTGACTTTGCGTTTTTTCATGCAATTTTTGCATGAAAATTGAATATATTAGGCTCAAACATGCAAAATGGAAGGTATGGTCCTTTAAGTGGACTGTCAGTCTAAAGAAATTCTCCTCACCTATGTACTATACATTACATGATAATAGCATGTAATATACCATTGAAAAATATCTAAAGCTACATTCATTATTTTTGTTTTTAATTAGTTAGCACAAATGTATTTATGCTACAGAACAACTCCTTCTAAGGTGAAAGCTTTATATCTACATAATGTCAACTTTTCAAGAACAAAGAAAAACAATCTTGTTTAAGCTTGGTGATTATCATGTTCAAGATCATTCTGTGTGTTATGAAAGAGTTTAAGAGCCTAAGAATTGGAAGAAATTTCTCAATAAATACTTTAAACTGTGTAAAATTTTAAAAATACCCCAAATTGCTGATATGTGACAGTAATGTTAAGAAAAGAATGCACACACAATGGCACATTTTTTTAATATGCAGTATGGTACAAAAAAGTAGATAGAATACAATTGTACGTATGAGTTGATTGAGTTTGAATGGACTCACCATTCCAAAACCCTTCAAGGTGTAACATCTTAGTCGTGAATTAATAAGAAGACCTTGTACTGATGGGTTATGGTGAAGCTATGCACTCATATTAATGGATAAGTACATAGGCTACATAAAGTTCAAAACACATTTCGAAGTGCAGGGAACAATTCCAAAAACATAATTCCAGTTGGTGATTCACCAAGTAATTATCACCTTCACAGAGCTTGTTAATCACTGTGGTACAGAAACAGGAACAGATACATTCCTTCAGGCAGGAAGCGCATTTCTTTATATGTGTTTGTGTTTGTGTGTGTGTTTGTGTTTGTGTGTGTGTGTGTGTGTGTGTGTGTGTGTGTGTGTGTGTGTGTGTGTGTGTGTGGCTCATGTGTGAATGTGTGATGGATGTGCATTACTATCTTTGCACAAGCTACATTGCATAAGCATGTATGTTCATGTGCTTGTGGAATCTGTCTATATTTGTGTGTGAACATATTCAGTGTGTTTTCCTTCTGTGTGTGAGACTGCTTACTGAGCTGCAAACATTCATATACACCTGGGTTCTTCATATGGATGTATATGTGTGCGTGTGTGTGTTGATGTCCTCCATTCAACCTCTACAGTGACTAACACTCCATCACCAATTTTCTCAGGAGCTCTCCCCTGCAGGCTCACAATCATCAGCTGACTATCCTACAACAAAGCCCAAAGTCTGACTCAAGCAACGGACTGCCTCCTTCTCTTGTCATTATCATTATTATTATCAATCTTTCACATTACGGGAGGCCTCTTCTATGACCTCTGAATAAATCTGTCTCCAGCATTAACAGCGAATTGGCCCTGGCGCCATTGAACTGCTGAAGGTAGTCATTTAGGTGCATTGCAGGTGGAGGCAGAGACAACGAGAAAGAGAGAGAGAGAGAGAGAGAGAGAGAGAGAGAGAGAGAGAATTTAGAAAACAATAATTTAGATATTAATGAAAACAATATGATGACATTGATTAATACGTGTGTTTGTCAGGGACAGTCTCCATTTCCAACATGTCCCGCAGGTCTGACAAGTTACCTTAGCCATTGAGAACAATGTTATTTCACTATGTGTGTGTGTGTGTGTGTGCGCGCGTGCATGTGTGGTGAAATACGTCATTCATACAGGTTAAATTTCAAACTGTCTCCTTGGTTTGACAAGTCACCATAGCAGCAGCTCTTAAATCTTTTAAGTTACAAATCTTGAACTAATTTAACATACAAATCTACTTATTTATGTATAAAGAAGTGCATCACTCTGTACACAGTACACAAGTATTTTGTCATTTTGGCCTTCACTATTATCATCCTGTGAAGCATCTCTTCTCATTTTGTTGGCCCAAAATTTGCAGAGACAATCTAAACAAATATTGATATATAGCCATTGGGTAAAGTTAATTTTCAAAGTTACTAGTCACTTTACTTTGAGACTTAAGTAAATAGTAACAAATTACTTTATTTACTCTCAGTGACTCAGAATTTTTTTTTCACTGACAAAATGACACGACAACATAGTATACATACAACTCCATGTACAAATATTGTTAAATTTATTAAACCTTAATTAGACATAATGTATTTTTGTATTTAAGCATCTGACATATTGGCAGTTGGAGCATGTAGGTATTCATGAAATATGGCTAGAAGTTACAGTAATTACCAGGTTCTGATTATATCAACATGCAAAGTACAACTGGGAAACTGGATATTTTTCTGGAAGTTCCAATAAATGAGACTTGGCAGAAGACGAAAACCAAACAAACAATGATGACTTGCATTAATAACTCTACCATTTATCATAATTATGCCACCATTTAATGCAAACACGTGTCAGCATACATTAGCACAGTATACTGTATAACTAACTATTCATTGAGTGTGCTATTACACCTTTTATTAGTGGCACTTTTGTCTTTGTAATTGTCTGTGTAAATTTTTATAAGTTCTAACAGTGGCAATTATCATCATTATTATCATTATTAATAGTAATAATAATACCTTCCATCCCATCTGATATGCAGAACAAGTTTTTTTGTCTGTGAGGGTTTTGGTAGCAACCCATGTTGTAAGTGCATTTTATTTTATGGACTTTTTACATATCATTCTTTCACAAAAGCTGTAAAACTCGAAGAGGGTTGCACACATTTAAAACAGCTCTTTGAACTACAAATAGGTATATATATCTATCTTATACATACAGTACATCTTATCATTTATCAGCATTTAGGAGCAAGAGAAAGACAATAGGTACAAAGGTAGAAAGCAAAAACATTCAGTTAAGCCATTAATTGGAATAAATGGACCACCATGTTTGATTACCTCATTCATTGTTTAAGACAATCATGTTAGTTTCATCTTTCAGGTGTTATAATGAAAGAAGGATGTGAAAAAGTAACACCTTAAGTTTCTGCAGTAGAAAGCAACTTAGGTCCTGTAACTCATTACCCTTCATTTAACATGTTAATTCCCCATCATTGTACCCAGTAAGTATCAGTATAGATTGTAATTTGTTGTTGGGGTGATGGAATGAATGAGGTTTTTAATGGGAATGTAAATAGTGTGTGAGTGCAGCACTGCCACTCATTATCCCTGCCAAACATTCCACCACTTCAAAGCTCCTGCTGTAATTACAATGTTCTGAGGTGCGCCCGCCCCACACAACCAGAGGCTTCTCAAGCTTCGCTGTCACACACACATGCACAAATTGTACAGACATACACATACACAAACATGCTCAGACAAATTGCTTTTGCTATTATCAAGCTTAAATGATATTGTGGAAAAAAGGAAGTGGGATGTGTTGGTAATTTTGCTCCCCAGGAGAGCACTCCTCGCATTTCCATCCCTCCTCCTTCCTTACTTTGTTACTTCTCCTCCTCTTGCTCTTACAAAATGATCTTTAAATGCATGTCACAAAAAGCTATAGCACCATTTCCCCTCTTATTTGTAATTATTTATGTGCTGACAAAATAGTACATTTCAATGAGTGCCAATAGCTTCAGGGATTGGAATGCATTGTGAAGACTGGCAATTTTCCTGGTGTACTCTGAGGTAAAAGAAGGGAGACTCAATCAACTACCCTAGATATATTGCAAGACACGCCAAGAATAATATTTATGCTCTTTATGATTATTGCTATGATGATCACACTGTCTCTTTTTTGCACCTTCATTACAAGATCTCTGATCTAAAATGCAGGTGGATTGTTAAAAATCTCTATTAAGCTGACCAAGATGAGCAAGTGATAACTGTTCTGTTGATGGAAGCAACAAATTACTGAAGGAAAGAAGGGCACGGGGATGAGGAAGGACAGACTAAACTAGTCAAAACAAGCCTGAAAGGTTACAAAGAAGGAAGGCATGAGGGAAGGAGATAAGTTAGGAAACATGCCACTGACTCTCAACTGAGAACCAGTTTGGTGAAAAATGATTGACAAGGTGCCTGTGGGGTGTGTGGGCACAACTAGAGAGGGAAGTGAGGGGGAGGCAGGAGAGGAGAGTACTCCTAAACAGAGTTCCACAAAAANAAAAAAAAAAAAAAAAAAAAAAAAAAAAAACAGCAACAGTTTCTCCCCTGAGGAGTCGGTCCTTTCATCTGGCCGCTCACTGGCGCCTTCACAGACCTCTGATTGTCTGTGAAATAACCCCACTTTAATAAGGCAGCAGTAGCAACCACCTGGGAACGGAGTCCAAGCTACTTAAGGCCTGCCAGAGTAGAGTTTATGTGCACATTAAAATGTATAAAATGGCATATTTACTGTATTTACATCTATCCTAGGGGATGCTGGGGGGAAAAAAGTGAGACCCATTTTACTGGCAGAAGAGAAAACACTCGCACAAAACACCCTGTCTGCATGCTATGCAGTGTCATGCATCCATGCATGCAATTTTCATACAGTGGCATGTCCTTGATACTGCATTTACTTCCCCAATTTTTCACACGAGCGAGGGGGAGGGGGGTTAAAATGGTAATTAGTAATGGCGTTAGGTGTTAAATGTGAACAATTGGGCAACAGAAAAGAAATTACTTAAGATGTCATGAGTGTTAACATCAATGCAGAATCCTTTCAACTTCAAATATTTCAGAAATCATCAAAGGATTGTTTCTTCAGATAAACTGCTGGAGTAAGTAAAGAGTTATGGATCAGGAGTCTGGTGCTTTCATCTGACATCATATGAAATTGTTCATGGAAAATCACAATGATTTAATTCGTGTTTAGTGCTCTTAGAGAATGGATTTTATCACAGCACAAGATGATAAATGAATTTGATACAGACTTAGAGGCATGTTAATTTTTGTCTCATCTGCTTTGCCCAGTCACAACTTAGACTCCAGTTGGACAAAGATAATCATTTTAAGGCCTTAATCTGTAATTTAGTTAAGTAATTTGCTCTGTAATTTTGAGAATGACATTCTTAGTTAAATTGGTGACATGAAATGCACAACTGCATTGTAGGCTACAATAGAAAGTCCCACAAATGGAACAGCAAAAAGCAGAGAGAGGAAAAGAGCATTTTATCCCTATTATAATTCTCCATAATTATCTGCATGAGGCCCATGTTTACACACGCAGTCTCGTTAGAGTTTGAGCTAATACATCAAGTGATAATATGATGGTGCAGCTATTCCTGTAGCCTGATTCCCTGAATTAACCAATGAGATAACCACAACGCAATATATTTCCTAAAGCTAAGGATTTAAATGTTTTCTTGATCTTAACAAAAAATAAATTAGGTCTCACACACACAATGCAAAACTGAACAGCTGTGGGAATTGTGAAACTGCTGCTGGTAACCTCCTGTATAAAAGCATCAAATACGCCCTTACTTTCGATGAGAGATCATCAGAGCCCTTTAGCAAAGATATTACATCTAACCCGTAAAAGAATCTCCATTCCCTAAGTCATATTTATTTCATTGTACAGTGTCTTTAATTTGCGCCCCACTCTTCATTACAATATTAGCATTATCTTTTTTCCGACAGCACCTGAAGGCAGCATCTGCACTCATAAACATTTTGGACGTCAGCGATTGGCCAAACTTCCGCCATGTCAACGTGTTGCGTTCAGATACTCCCACAAACTACTTTGACAGCTTCATAATATTACGCCCGCCGGAGTGAGCCTCACCTGGCTGCGTGTTGCCCGTCCCGTCCGTGGAAGTGAGCTGTTTACCGGAGAAGACATGTCCTCTCATGGGCCTTTTGAGGACTTGCAGAGTAGTTCTTCCGAGGAGGACAGTAACCGTGCGGACATGACCGAGAGGACAGTGGAGGAGAAGGCTTCTCCAGTTGTGCGCAGGCATCACCCGTTCAGCGTGGAGGCGCTCATATCCGAGAGGAAAACTGACAGCCGCGGCGGTGAATCCACCTGCTGTAAACCAGAGGGTGGATCGGTGTTGGCGTCCCACACCGGCTTAAACTCTCTGTATCTGTGCCGGGACGCGTGCACTTCCCCCGGGGGAAGCCGAACGCGCTTATCGGCTGCTCCTTCGTCTCCGGTTAAATCCGAAGCATCAGAGTCTGAAGATTACGCACCGTGGGTCAGCAGCAACGCGTTTTCCACACAGTCTCGTAAGTTTCTCACAGTGTGGATTATCATTATTTCCTAAAAAATATTACAAATTACTTATTTTGTTATGTTTTACTCTTTCTCTCAAAATATAATATAATAAATAATCAATAAAGCTTTCTCTCAAAAGCTTTATTGATTAATTTATTATATTTATTTGAAGCACAAGATTGACAGCTTAGAGAAATATAATTTTGCAGCAGACAAACTTAAATTATTTAGTTTGTTGCTTACCAACTTTTTCATAACTTTTAAAGGAGCAAGTGGAATTTGCACTGTAGCCAATTAGTTTAATGGTACAGAGCTTTATTAGTCATGGAGGTGTGTTCTAGAGCTAAATGACGAGTTGACTGTCAATTCTCCTTTAAACAAAGTAATAACATTTGCCATTTTGGGGGTTTAAAAAAAACTAACTTGTTGCTGAATATGCATTAAGGAGTTAAATCCCTACAAATCCAAGTCCAAATCCATAATCAAACATTTATATCTCTTCATATTACAAATATGAAAATCAAATGAATGAATAACCTACAAATCTTAAAACCAAATCCTGTATTCATGGTTTCTTCTCCCAGATCAGGTCAATCCTGGCTGCCAGTTGAGAAAACACAAGACCAACCGGAAGCCACGCACTCCCTTCACCACATCTCAGCTCCTGGCCCTGGAGAGGAAGTTCAGGCAGAAACAGTACCTGTCCATTGCTGAACGAGCAGAGTTCTCCTCCTCCTTGACCCTGACAGAGACCCAGGTTAAGATCTGGTTCCAAAATCGACGGGCCAAAGCCAAGAGGCTCCAAGAGGCTGAGCTGGAGAAACTCAAAATGGCTGCAAACGCCAAGAGGGCAGCAGTGGCGGCTGCAGCTGCTGGGGTTTTGCACCCTGGCTTCACATTACCACTATCCCTGGGTGCCGTATCGCTGTACGGACAGTCATACTCTGCATATCACCACCATCACAGAGCCATGCTGCCCCTGTCACCTTTAGGACTGTACGGTGCTCCTCTGGGCTACAGCATGTACCACTTGTCATGATGGAAATGACACTGACATTGGAGAAATACATATATAACAGTATTTTTCTCTGAAAAAACACATGGAGGATGCTTAAAATCTCTATTTTCAATATGTCAATTACGCAAGGAGTGTCGGAATCAGCTTTCTGGAAAGTCAAATTCAGAATCTTTCTATATTTTTTTTAACAAGGATAAAAACTTAAATGCTCACTTGCCTCTTGGATACATGTTTACATGCTGTCCAGCTCTTCAGCTTTTTATACTCTTCAGTCTTTTACTTCTGCAATAAATGGGCTTGGTTCAGATTTGCACTGGGCACAGTGATACAGACTGCAAATTACACATTAAAAAAATCTTTTCAGCAGATGCAATGCCACATGTTCTAAAGGGCCTTAATCAAGACAATATGCAAGTGTGTGTGTATGAATGGATGAATGAGTGTATCAGCAACTCAGGCCAAATAAAACATCACTAAAGCATTATTTTCTCTCTTTGAGACAGCAAACAAACACATTCAGGTTTGTCTGGTATCGTCTCCTTCAAGACAACAAGGTCTGACGCTCAAATTATCCACCACAATGGAAACCTAATGCCATTGTAGTTTAAGCTTTGTCTAGGGTTTATCTCTTTCTCACACAGCAATAAAACATTTTGATGCCTCTCATGTTTCCTTATCAGGTACTCATAAAGGTTAGGTGTATTTATCCTCTTTGAAATATAATGCAGGAAATGTGTGATTGTTTCATGTTTTGTATTTAATGAGAGGTTGTGGAAATATGGCACNTATAATGCAGGAAATGTGTGATTGTTTCATGTTTTGTATTTAATGAGAGGTTGTGGAAATATGGCACAAATATTCTGACCAAAATTGTATTTATACTGTTGTTCTTCCTGTCGGTCCCTTTGAAAGGGCCCACAATTCTTTATGCAGTTCTAAATGAATATACTGTATATATTTTTCCACCAATGTTTATCACTGAAATTAATTAAAAAAAAAAAAATTTAAGCCTTACTTACATTGACATGACTATAATATGTAGACATTGCTAACTATGTTCACTCAAAAAAGTTCCTCCTTAAACCAACTTTTATGCTTTTTTCTTACACAGACTTCAGCTGTTCTTCACTGTTGTGTGGATGCTTGCATGCAGCCGTGTCTGTTTCCCATAAGCTGGTGGTCAGTTCAAGGCAATGTTTGACAAACCATAAATGATGCCTATAAATTATCCTGTTTCACAGATAGTTCCCGTTATTACTGACTTGTCATAAACCACTTGAGTTAAAGTTTTGTTTTGTTTTTTTTTTTGNTCCCGTTATTACTGACTTGTCATAAACCACTTGAGTTAAAGTTTTGTTTTGTTTTTTTTTTTGTACTGGTGATACACTCAAAAGGAACTGAAGCTTTATGTATACAGAAATATGACATGTTTTTTTCACTTGGCAGTCATTATCTCTGGATTTGCAGAAAAAGAACCATTATCGACTCATTTATGTTTCACTTGCATTTAACAGGGAAGTGTGTAGAACTTGAGTCATATCTATATTTTAACCTTTTTTGTGCCTGTAGATTGCGTCCATTGTGCTGACAAAAACAGCATGCATCAGTTTACTTCTCCTCTTTTTGTAGGAAAGATCATCATAATTATCATAATTATGTAATGTTTCCACAACAAGCAGTGAATTACAGCTTTAGACTTTACCTTACAGGCATACTAACAGCCTGGTTTTGTTGGTTTTGTTGGTCCACTCATCTTCCCTTTTTTTTTTTTTTTTTTTTTNTTTTTTTTTTTTTTTTTTTCCTTTTTGCCTCATTAACCTTGCTATTAATGATCACTGTTGCCTAAAGGTTTATTGAGGCACAGGGTGAGGGAGGGCAGGGTGTGGGGCTGCTAAAAGGTGGCTGGGCTTTGGTGCAATTATAAGAGCATCTTACAACTTCCGTGTGACTTTGATGTAATGAGGAAATCCTTTATAGGCAGTGGTGTATTTATGAGGTTCCCCTTTAATCAAAACAAGGCAGGGAACAGCCAGGGACAAGCAATCAGACTAATGAAGTGCAGATTGGCAGGAGCGGCTGTGAGTCTCTTGTGAAAGTCAAGCTGGTGCTACTTACTTGAAGAGGCTGTGTTTCAGCTCAGTAAATCCTCAGGCTTTTTGTTTCTTTAGCAGTGAGGGTCTGATTTTGTCACTGTTTAGTGACAGTGATCGTGCACGTTTGTGGTTGTAACATATTATAACATAAGTGTGTGGTGCTATAGTGTCTGTATGCGGACGGGTTGTTATGCACTTGTCTCCTGCCTCCTCTAGTGGCTGTTTGTGATATAGCATCACGGGAAAAAGTTCACTTTTCACTTTTTCCCCTTATGTGCAGAGGTGGAAAGTAACTACATTTACTCAAATACAGTGCATAACTACACTTTTTGGGTTTTCTGTTTGAGTATTTTGAATTTGGGATATTTTCTATTACTCCACAATATTTGGCTTTAGTTACTACTTTACTTTGCAATTTTTGATTTTATCCTGACACAAGCTCATAACATTAATATTGTCTTTGTTTCTTTTCTCTTTGTCCTACTTTCATTGTCATTTGCCTTCTCTCTATCTTCCTCTTCTCACTTCATTCTTTCTGTCCCTTCTTATTTCCTTATATCTTTTCTTCTTTCCTTCCTTTTTGCCTTACTTCATTTCTTCCATCCTTGCCTCCCCCTTCCTTCCATTTTTCTTTTGTTCAGTCCTTCTTTTTACCCATCCCTCTCTTCTTTATTTCTTCAGCCTGTCATGTCAGGTGAAAAAGCTATTTTCACTATGGTGGTTTTTGTTATTACAATATATTAAGTAATTGAAACACTCTGTAAAACATTTTTCACAATGAATCGGTCTACAGTTTCCTTCACTACTTTCACCACCACTACACAAAACACTGATTTTAGCTCAACCAGTGACAGTACACCGGTATGTGCTGGAAATTTTAATTATAGAGAAGAAAACAAAAAACAAAAGAAGCATGCACCAGCATGATAGCCTTGCCAAAGTAAAAAAGTAAATAAATATGTTTGAATCAAGGCAGAGAATACAGAAACTTTCCTTTTCATACATTTTCAACGCATGATGTATGAATATTTAATAATAATAATGTCCTAATTATTGATGCTTACCACTCTGTAATTTCTTTTCTGTCATTCAGAACTGAAAGTAGCAGTTAGAACTTTGTTTATTGACTCTGATAAAGCCTTGGGTAGACTCTTTTTATTAGTTAAAAGTGTGTCTGTGTTTATGCATGTGTTTGTCTCTCCATGTGTGTTTATGTGTGTGCATGTGCACACTTATGGTCTTCAGAGATAGCTCTCAAGAGCCACACAATAACAAATGTAGAGAAACAGCTTGGAGCTGGCCAGAGGAAGAGAATAGTCAAAGCTTATAAAGATTATACACATAATCTCTCTCTCTCTCTCTCTCTCTCTCATCAATTTCCCATGATCCTAGAGTGTTTGGGTTGGTCACTGCAGCAGAAATCTAAATGTATTCATCATTTTAGACTGTTTGCTAAATCCTGCTGGTTAAAAGGACAGTTACATTCCATATATATTTGAATTAAAATGAATTCCAGTGGATATTACTATAAAATGAGATATACAATACTGTATTTTTTCATTGCTAAAGAATAATATAGCATTTTGAAATACAAGTCTGTATCTGTTTGTGAGGCATCTAAAGATGGACATATCTTAATTAGCATTTTCCTGAAATTATATCTTTATATAAATATTTAAATTTTATGTGGCCCTGCTTTACATACTGTATTATCTGTCTCTTTATCTTTATTTTCATCTCCTTTGCAAAGCACTTTGTATAACAACTGCTTTGAAAAGTACTATATAAATAAAGAGTGCTTACTTACTTAAAGTCCAAGTAATTATACAGTATAACAAGTAATTCTGAGGCTGAGGAAGAATCAGGCTTTGAGTGACACAAACACACACATACAGAATATATGATTTGCCAAGCTGATGAAACAAAGAAAGCATCAGTCATTTTTTTTCATTAACATCAATGAGTTTAGAAATAATCTGAAATGACTTCATTAGTGTTTACAAAGCAAACACTGACACACTCAGACATACTGATGAGCCTAATAAACAAGAAGGATCTTCACTTTAAGAGGGGATTTAATGCTCCAGTCATAGTCATGGTTAAATGCATTTCTCAATTATTATGAAATTAGAACTGAAAAAGACTTTGAAAACAATGTTAAATGGAAATTTATATCAGCCTGTGTTTTTTTGCGTCAAGAATAGGCTGTTAATGCTAATGTAATACTTGCTGATCTGAAACAACAGTGTTCTCCCAGCTAAATCTAAACACACTTGATGGAACAAACTAGGTGACTAACGATGTTTTTTTTTTTTCATTTTGANTAAATCTAAACACACTTGATGGAACAAACTAGGTGACTAACGATGTTTTTTTTTTTTCATTTTGATTCATTTTAAATTAATCTCATCATATTAGATTTGGAGTGCTAGCATAAACAGGATTATATCTACAAAGAAAAGTGTCACTGGTGCTTGTAAAATCTCACCCTTTCACCCTGCTGTAAGATTTTCTCCCAGATTGTTGAAAAAAAAATTAAGACACAAAACTAACTAGAAGGGCAGAAATTGTTCCATCAAGGTTGAACGAGCTTAGACAGAATTTTTCTTTTTCTAATAATATACTGGCCTAAAGAGAAAGAAACTACAATAAAAGTCATAATTTTCTGGACTTCATAGGTTGAACTCATTTGCATGCCACAGTATCAGCATCACCTCAGATACATATTAGAGATTATTGTATATTTTTCTAGTCCTACTTCTTAGTGAACGGCAATTCCGTTAGTCTGCGTTTCAGCCCATCAGATCCAGATCCTTATCTGGATCCGGAGCAAATTGCATCATGCCCCCACCTTTACATCAGCTTGTTTTGTCAAAATCAATGCACAATATTTTGCAATATTTTGAGTATTTCTGGTAACAAATGAACAAATCAACAGACAGAGGTTAAAACAAAACCTCCACTTTGAGGTATTCATTTTTACAATAGTTATCTTCAAGACAGGATTATTTTGTGGCCATACTGCAGGTCTTTGATGACCTTCCACAAAGTTCCTCCTGACTTGCTCTGAAAACACCAACTGCAAGATAAAGAAAAGCACAGAAAAGGCCTTTCTTCCTCAGTCACCTAAATAAATCTGGCATGTCAGCAAAACCGCATAACTTCTGTTAGCGCACTAGTTAAAGCATCCTCACTGGAGTCTTATTGGTCGAGTTTGGGAACATGTTGATCTGGGACTTCAAGTCATTAAAAGCCTCGAAGATAACAGGCACTCACCTTCCACAGCTCTCAGACTTATTATCTGTCCGCTGCAGGGGGCGAGCACACAGTCTTCAAAGATTAACACTCTCAGGTTATAACTTATTTGAACTGCTAAAAAAAAACAAACAAAAAAAACAAGATACAACAGCATTAAAGCAAGTATGACTTGTTTTCCAAGTCGCATTTACTCACAGGCAATTAATCTCATCAACAGTCAACCGTCAGGTCTACAGTTATCTTCTCCTCCTATAAGCCTTGTACATAGTACTGCACATGTTGATCTTTACTTATCTTATACAGTATATATATTTTTACACTGAAAAAAATGATTCTGACCACTTGTAAATGTTACATATTTTATTCTGGTTAATTTTATAAATTTTAATGTGTAATTGAATCCTACT
>VXCM01004886.1:0-20858 GCA_014773175.1 Lucifuga dentata
TAAATACTATAAAATAAATACAGTTAGCAATACATACCATAAAATAAATACAGTTAGCAATAAATACTATAAAATAAATACAGTTAACAACCATAAAATAAATACAGTTAGTAATAAATACTATCAAATAAATACATTTAGCAATAAATACCATAAAATACAGTTATCAATAAATACTATTAAATAAATACAGTTAGCAATAACTACTATAAAATAACTACAGNAGTTAACAACCATAAAATAAATACAGTTAGTAATAAATACTATCAAATAAATACATTTAGCAATAAATACCATAAAATACAGTTATCAATAAATACTATTAAATAAATACAGTTAGCAATAACTACTATAAAATAACTACAGTTAGCAATAAATACCATAAAATAAATACAGTTAGTAATAAATACTATAAAATAAATACAGTTAGTAATAAATACTATAAAATAAATACAGTTATCAATAAATACCATAAAATAAATAGTTAGCAATAAATACTATAAAATAAATACAGTTAGCAATAAATACTATAAAATAAATACAGTTAGCAATAAATACTACAAAATAAATTTAGTAATAAATACTGTAAAATAAAGAAAGTTAGTAATAAATACTGTAAAATAAAGTTAGTAAAAAAAAATACTATAAAATAAAGTTCATAACGTATACTATAAAATAGATGAAGTTAGTAATAAATACCATAAAATAAATAGTTAGTAATAAATAGTATAAAATAAACAAAGTTAGTAATAAATACCATCAAATAAATAGTTAGTAATAAATAGTATAAAATAAATAAAGTTAGTAATAATACCATCAAATAAATAAGGTTAGTAATAAATAGTATAAAATGAATAAAGTTAGTAATAAATACTAACTAAAGTAATGTTTTGTTGGATTGTGTAACACTGGTATTAATCACAGCATCAAACGTTTATGCAGAAACGTTAATTTTCTGAAATTATTCACATTTACATATCAGTACAAACAGTTATTATACACTATACATAGTTAAGTTGATGATACATTTTGACCTTTTTATTTCAACGTCATACAAGAAACACGGCTTTATTCTGCCGTTAGCTGATTATTAGCGTGTTGAGCATGTCGGTACACGGATTTGATCTGAGTTTCCACGTTGGATCTCCGACTTCAAGTGCCGTTCCAACTCACTTTTTCAAGTAGGAGGTCGGAAAATTTTGGAAATCTGAGTCGTCTGGAATGCAGCATTGATATGACAGGCAAATATGTCCACATGTGAGGGGTTGATTGAGAAGTTCTGAGCCTGAAACTTTCAGAAAAAGAGCGAGAGACGTGATATTTTTTAATATGATTCGTACTTAATTTCAGCCTGAGTGATTCAAACTTCCGAGTTGCAGACGTACGGAAGGTGAGAAGGAGTTGGAGTCGGTTAGCGATCCCGCCGCTCCCGTGCTGCAGGAAGTGAAGTTCTCTGTAAGCAGCTAATCCTCAGAGGGCCGGTTTGTTTGGATGGTTTGATTTATGGGCTCGGAGCCGACGGCTCAGATGAAAGAGATTCTGTCAGGTCAGAGGATACGGATACCTGGTTGCTATAGTAACGGCTGTGGGCTGAAGGCAAGAAGGGAGACAAGGGAGAGAGCAAATGATGAAATAATGAAACAGGTCAGTGAAAGATGACATTCAGATTCTGCTGTGTCTGAGAGCGACATTTACCAAATAGATTGCTTTGGGATTCTTAAACACACATTTGTGTTATGCACACAGTTATTAATCTGTCATACTTCAGGGCTCTCAGCTCAGACAGACGTGTGACCTGAATAATGGAGGAGAGCCTGAAGACAAACAACCAAAACCACCTTTGGGCTCCATATCGTTTTTGTCTCAACCGTCGATAAAGTTGTGCTGCATTGTAACGCAGGTTACGAAGCGCTTTGCAGAATGGCAGGAATATCAAAAATAAAATAAAATACACTGTACAACAAGATAAGAACAAGAAGAAATTATATGAGTATTATAAAACAGAAATATAAAATAATTCAACAAATTAAGTTAAAGCATGTTTAAAGTGGAGGGCTTTTTTTTTTTTTTTTTTTTTTTAGAAAAGATGAAGTCTTTAACTTTAAAGGAGCGTACCTTACTGACAACCAATTTCCAAAACATAAAACCATATTTTAGTTTTCCTGTTATTTTCTCAAATCCCTTAATCTTTCAAGATCAAATGTTCAGGTGATACATCCACCTTAAAAATTTAATGTTTCAGGAAGAAAGAGAAGAAGAAAAAAAAAGCGCTAGTAGACGTGTTGTTCTCTGTGATGGATTATTTATCTCAGCATGTTTCAAGTCTCTACAAGTTGATTTTTATGTCCTTCTGGAATGAACTGAAGCCAGTGTCAGTCAGGAAGGTAGGAAAAACAATCTAAAATTTATCACTTGGGAAATGGTTGTCAGTAACATAACGTGTATGTGGATTGTAGATATGTTGCTCAAACATGCATGATCGCTGTATGATCCTTTGACTCTCATTGCTAGAAAATTCCAGAAACTGAGATATTCTGAAATAATCTTTTTCTGCAGTTTTTTTTGTTTCATTTGGTTGCAGAAAATCAGACGTCGAGGATTCTAATAGAGACAGAAAATAAGTGGGTCAGGAGGAGCTTTTTGCCGCGTATGAATGAATAATCCTCCTCATGTTTATGGATGTGCATCTGTAGCATCTGCTGAACTTTTGATGTCAGACTGGGACACTCAGACTCCATGTTGCGTCACCTGGTCATTCTCTATGACTTCTCCTCCATATTGGATTTCATCAAAGCCGCCGCGTGGACGACACGACGCCGGCGTTTAGCTTCCCGGCGCTCCTTCACGGAGCAGCCATCTGTCAAAATATCAATTTATTCCCTGCTCTCTGAAAACTGCCAAGTGCTAATTGGAAATAGCGCACGGCGTTCTCTCTTTCTGCTCACAGAGCAATGTCATCAGTTAAACACTCAGATCTGGTCACGACGCAGTCCTTCCCGTACGACCGTCGGAATAACGGTGAATGTTTTATCTGACAGCGTGAAGGAAGGAGATGCTGCGTGTATTCAACCACAATAAACTTTATCTGAAAGGAGCATACCGGTGATTGTGCACGTTTGAGCCCAATAAATACAACCTGCTTACACGCTACGATGCTGACAACTGGAGCAATACATTTTAGAATTGTTTTTCCTACCTTCCAGGCAGCCATATCCACATGAATGCAGGTTTTGGTCAAACGCGTAAAACCACCAGTATGGTCCTTTTGCCCTTTGAAGCCGCAGCTAGTATACTACTTTAGCTGTAAATTTTAGATTGTTTTTCCTACCTTCCAGACTGCCATTAATTTCAGTTGATTCCAGTACATAGAGACTTGAAACACGCTTGAGATAAATAATCCATCAGATCTATTAGGGTTTTTTTTTTTTTTTTTTGAAGTATCTTTATTTAATCTATCCAGCACGAAGCTGCACAGAAAACAACGTATGCCTCCGCCAGGAAATATGATTCCAGGAGAAGATGACTTTTTACCAAGATTTTAAAATGACTGTCTTCTACAATTGTCCATAACTGTTGTATTGTTAGATAATTAATCCATCACAGTGAACGTCAACGTGATGTAATTTTAGTGTTTAAACACAGAGCTACACAAAAGAAAACGTGTGTTTCCACCAGGGAATATAGTCCCGGGAGAAGACGGTTTTTACCAAGAAATTAAAAACGACCGTCCCTCCTATAATCACGTGTAAGTGTTAGAAGACAAAACGTTGCATTTTAAGGTGAGTATATCACCTGAACATTTGATTTTTAACGATTAAGAGACTGGAAAAAAATAGCACAAAAAATAAAATACGGTTTTATGTTTCAGAAATTGTCAGTAACATGTAAGCGAGTTGTACCATTGGGCTTAAACATTTAAAATCACCGGTATGCTCCTTTAAAAGATTCAAAGGCCATTACTTCCACAGATAATATTAAACATGTGACACGTGTTGGGAACGTTTGCAGCACGGGTGCATAGATCTTGGGTTTGGCGCCCCAGCGGGACCGGAGGCCCTCATCCCGGCTGATAAACGCTCCGCACCAAATCAAATCTGGAAGCCTGGCAGCTTTATGCTCGGCGCTCCACACTGAGCTCATGGGAAATTGAGTTTCTCGCTCTGGCAGGATCATTGCTCAGACCCAAAGGGCTGCAAACGGGAGGATTTAAAGGACATGCCACCGACTCATTACGCTTTGCTTCATGCAAATATATATTTGAAGTTATGACGGTTATAAATACTGGATCAGTCTGGAATCGCTGCCGTACATCATCTCAGCGTTTTACTGCAGTTCTTTCAACTCTGTTACTGCAAACAAAAATTCCAAAAACTTTTCATGAGTTTTGCAAATTTGCATCACGAAATGTCAGGTTTTGAATTTTCTTCATTTTTGTCACAGCTATTAACAGCACAAACGTTGACTGAAAAGTTCTGAGCCTGGTGTGAAAGGATAGAAACAAGGGCTGCAATTTTTTTTTTTTTTTTTTTTTTTTTTTTTTTTTTTTTNCTGAAGAGCTCTTTTTTTTTTTCATCTTTCCATCGCTTTGTTCGTGCTCTGTGGAGAGAAGTGAAAGTGAAACTGTGCCCCATTATTCCCATTCATAAGAAGTGGAGATCATAAAAAAAAGAGTCTAGTTAACGACCCCTGATCTCTGATAAAGTGAAATTTTGTGCAGTTTTCCCTGTTGATATGATTAATAGTGTTGAGTGTTTTCACCCGACATTCCCGTGTGAGCATCGTGAAAAGGTATAAACATGGTTGCCTCCCGACGAGGTTTCCACCGAGCTGGTTTGGAAGAAACATGCTGCAACATTTTCTCCTCTGTTGTTTTATAAAACTGGAAGTTTTGAAAGCTGCAAAGAGATGAGAAGATGAAGATGAAGACAAGAAGTCACTAAAGATTTTGTTTGCAGTCGAACGAATCCAGATTATTCAGAAATTCTCCATGTCATCGTGTCTTTTTATCTCGTTCATCTCCTGCTGTCTGGTGTCTCAACCTCTCTGAGGGCCGGCGTGAAGCAGACGGCGAGGAGGTCTGCAGGTCAGCGCTAACGTGAGAAATGATCTGCTGACCTGCCTGCAGATAAGATGGAGGGCAGACCGGATGGAGGATTTTAGAAAGAGCAGCAGATAAAGCCGCGTGAGCAAGTTAAACGTTAACACAGCGAGCTAAATGCTAGCTAAACGCTAACACAGTGAGCTAAATGCTAACACAGCGAGCTAAACTCTAGCTAAATGCTAACACAGGGAGCTAAACGCTAACACAGGGAGCTAAACGCTAACACAGCGAGCTAAACGCTAACACAGGGAGCTAAACGCTAACACAGCGAGCTAAACGCCAACACATCAAGCTAAATGCTAACACAGTGAGCTAAACGCTAACACAGGGAGCTAAATGCTAACACAGCGAGCTAAACGCTAACACATCGAGATAAATGCTAGCACAGTGAGCTAAACGCTAACAAATCCCCTCTGATACTCAGAAATCTCTCTTATTTACTTCAGTCCTTATTGTTTTTGTTTTTTGTCTATTTTCTCTCTTTTAGCTCTCTTCTGTTTTTTTCGTTTTTTTATGTTATAACTTCACATACTTAGATCACGTTGTCACATGTAATTATCATTTATAACCTTGTCACATGTAGTTTTTGTTTGTTCACATCATGTTTCATGAATGTAAAGGAAGAGATCTTTCCTGAGTTCTACACCTGGAAAGGTGTCGGGTTTTTTGTTTTTTTTTTTTTGTATTGAAGAGCAAAACACAAAACAATGAATTAAATATTTGTCATGTTGAAAGAATAAGATTTTTACGTAATAATTTGTTTAACGAGGTCTGGCAGCAGTTTATGTTAAGGTGACATGTTGAGTGGATTTAACGTTCTCTTTGAACACGTTTACCGGCTTGTTCTGAGCTGACCTCCGTTATCATAGAGTCACCTGACCTGACGACACTGATCCTCATTTCTAGAACATTCTCAAAACCAGTTAATTTATGTCGGAAACGTGTTGAAATAATCTGATTTTTTCTCTTTTGTAATAGAAAATCAGACTTTCAGGGCTCAACATGAGAAGAAATGCAGATTTCTGCAGCTTGTAATGACCTCTGACCCCTTCCTTTCTATGTTTTACACGCAGAATGCACAGGCAGGTGTGTGTGTGTGTGTGTGTGTGTGTGTTTTAAGTAACAGCAGATAAAATGCTGATGCAGCAGCTTCTATGAAACAGCAAACAGCTCAATGATGATGTGATTATTTGCTGTGACAAAGCAAACACAGACTTCTAATAATAACTCATCCTCTCTCTCTCTCTCTCTCTCTCTCTCAGATCACCTGGGCATCGAGTTTATGGGTAAGTCCTCCTTTCTTATCTGTGTCTGTGACTGATGATGATGATGAAGATGATGCTGATGGTGGTGATGATGATGGTGATGATGATTATGAAGATGATGAAGAAGAAGGTTATGATGATGTTGGTGATGATGATGATGATGATGATGATGAAGATGAAGATGAAGAAGATGTTATGATGATGATGAAGATGATGAAGGAGATGGTTACGATGATGATGATGGTGATGGTGGTGATGATGATGACATCACAGTCCTTCATTGGGTTAATACCGTGTATCTACATACATGCAGCACATGAGTTGATTATGACACGCTTGTAATCACGTGTACATAATCACACGCAGCATCAGCTGTGTAGACCAAGATTTCTATGAGGAGGGTTGATTGATAAGTTCTGAGCCAGCCTAGCACTGTTGTGTTTGTGTTGTTACATTTAATGGCCTTAACTTAGACCTTCAGATAAATATCAGCCAGACTCAACGGAAGATGAGCTCAGAATCACAGAGGGGATGATTGATAAGTTGTCAGCCCAGCACAGACAGATCATATCATCACTGCATACGAGCTACTTTCTGTCGGGCCCAGAACTTGTCAATCAACCCAAATACATGTTTGTATTTGGAATATTCATATTCAAAATATCTCTCTCTCTGTCACACACACACACACACACACACACATAGACTTGCTTATGAAGTGTCTCTTCAGAATAGCGATGTGCTCCGTCTCCTTGGAAACAGAGAACAGAGCAGCTGCAGTCAGGGACTTTCTGTGATGTTGCCTCCGTGACCAAATGTGCCCCTCATTAGTGTGTGTGTGTGTGTGTGTGTGTGTGTGTGTGTGTGTGTGTGTGTGTGTGTGTGGACACGCATGGCACACATTCAGAAGTGTCTCTAAAGTCATTATTTTCTTCTGATATGAGTTGGATGAGATTTTTGAAAAAATTGTAAAATTGTGTGTGTGTGTGTGTGAAAGAAGCAGATTTAAGAGGCGCTGGATTATTTACACACTATTATCATATGTGTATTATTAACATGATATCAACATTTCATTTTTAAATATCACGGTTTTCGTCAATGCCAGTATATCGCAACACTCGTATTTGAGCAATCATTGCTGCAACACGCGTGTTTTAATCTTTCTTCTCCATCTAAAAACATAACTAAGTCGAAGGCCTTTAAAGGACCATACTAGTGGTTTTGCATGTTTATCTAAGTAAGACAAAGGCCTTAGACTTAGATAAACATGCAAAATCACCTTTTTTTTTTAATATGTTTTTAATTTTGCATGTTTAATAAACACGACCTGCATACATGTTACATTACTGCCAATAAGTTTCTAAAACAAACTGCTGGAGCATAAATACTAGAATTGTTTTTCCTACCTTCCAGACTTCGTTGGTTTCAGTTCATAAAAATCAACTTGTAGAGACATGAAACATGCTCATAAATAATCAAATAAATAATATAAATAATCAGATAAATCATCATCTGAGAAGAAATTCACGTTAAAGCAGAATATGAACAGAAAATAGTTTTGCTGAAGCGTTTTACAGTACATATTTACATTTCAGCTCTTATTTAGTGGAAAATGAAAGGATGGATGCAGATATAATATAATCCTTAAAAAAAATCCTGAAACATAAACAGAAAATTCCACAAAACTCATTCTTAAAATATCTGTGAATTTGTGGATTTTAATTTTTGATGCAGCTTGTTAATAAATGATGGGTTGAGCCTTTACTGGTGATACGTAGCGTATATTTCGCCCGTTGCGTGACTTGTTTTGGCAGCAGGAAGTATTTTCTGCTTCTTCTCCTTCGCTGCATTTTCACTCAGATGAACAGAAGCTTCTTTTTTTTAGAAAAGCTGCTGAGACGAAGAAACGCAGCAAAGACGGATGATGTTTCTACTCCGCTTTTCCTGCTTCGCTTTCAGCACATAAACACCAGCGGACGCTCTGTCCCGTCATGGAAGCTGCTGCTACTGAGATGAAATATATGAAATATATGAAAACTGAAATGTTATTAATACATTAGAGAGAATTTATCCTCCCTCTGGATGGCGCTACAGTCATCTAAACTCATCTAACTATAAAGGCAGAAATCTCTGAAGACTAAAAAGTAGTCCGCGTGGCAGGATACACTCCACTCCGTGATCACTAATGGCAGGCTGTGGCACACCATAAAGTCCGGTCCAATCCAAACATGCATGTTTTGCACAGGCGTGTTATTATAAGAACAGAAATATTTAGATTTTCTAGACTTAGACGTAAATTTTCCTCTTTCTTTGACAAGATCAGACACATTTCTCAATATTTTTGCCTATTTCCCAAAAACTGAAGGAATAAATCTTCATGAAAATTTCTACATGTAAATCCCATGATTGACTGTGAAGAAGTCCAGATCCAGATATTGATCCCGATCTGATCGATCAGGACTCATTTGTTATTTTACAGGCTTGGATGAAATGTGAAGATTTTCATTAGCAAAAATATGTCGTAGTGTTGTATTAAAGGATCATTACACCCATTTTGCACGTTTGGGCCTAATATATTCATTTTTCATACATGTAACGTTACTGACAATCATTTCCAAAGCATACTACTGGAACGGTGAATTAAAAATGTTTTTCCTACCTTCCAGACCTCCATTGGTTTCAGTTCATTCTGCTATTAAAATCAACTTGTTGATACTGTAAACGTTCTTGGGATAGGTAATCCATCATCACCAACAAGACGTGTATTCAGGTTTTTTTAGAAGTTATGTAATTTTAGTGTTTAAGCTCAATAAAAAGCGTGGAGTGAATGTATGCCTCCACCGGGGAATATAGTCCCAAAAGAAGACCTGCGTTTATGGAAAAATTTAAAGGACCGTGACTTCATAAGGCTGTGTAACTATTAGCAGGAGAAACATGGATTTTTAAGGTGGGTGTATCACTTGAATATTTGATTTTGAAAGATTAAGAGATTTAGCAAAATATCAGGAAAGCTGAAATACGGTTTTATCCTTTGGGAAATGATTGTCAGTAACGTAACATGTATGAAAACTGAATATATTAGGCTCAAACATGTAAAACAACCGGTATGGTCCTTTAAACTCATTCACACTTTTAGATTATTATCAAAATGAATTATTGAGATGAAGATTTTTACAGTTTGTTTTTGTATCTGAGGTCAGATTTAAATTATCAGGATTTTATTCCTGATTTTCCATCATCGTTTGGTTTGGAGCTGGATGTTATTTCTCTGAATGTGATTGGTCATGATCTAATCTCACATGTGTGCAGCAGGTCAGGTGTTCAGGTGAGGTTTTATCACAGAAACGCCTCCTGCAGCTTCAATTATGAATCATATTTTCTGTTCTGTTGCCGTGAGCCGGAATCAGATATGGGGTTTACAGTGGAAATAAACAGAAGGCATGACCTTGTGACCCCACAGATGGAACATGAACATGTTTTCACTCTCTGGATACACATGATTTATTCACATGAAGAGTGTGTTTCTGCATTCAGCAGGTGTGTCCAAACAAGGAGAGGATGCTCCTTAACCTTTCAGCTCGCTGCATGCAGAGTGTGTGTGTGTGTGTGTGTGTGTGTGTGTGTGTGTGTGTGTGTGTTCATGCATTTTCCACATATATGATTCATTTATAACACAAAGACCTCCACGAGTACACGTCTCGTATGAATCTGTGTGCATGTATAATAATTTTACATTAACGTGTGTCCGTCTTCCTGCTCCGTGTCGGCTCACGCTAAAAAAAAAAAACAAAAAAAAAAACTCCTCAACTGGAAGCATAGAAAAAACACGTGAAAAAAACTGCAGAAAATCTGTTGGTAAAAATTCTGACAAAAACCTGAAAACAGAAAAAAACCCTCAGCGTCTCAGACTTTAGATTTATTAGATTTTACAGTATTTTCTTTTGTTGACATTTTATTTGAATGTAAAAAGATTGAAATGTTATTTTTAATGTTGACAGAAACACTTTCATCAGATTATGAGATTTATCAAGTATGTGTTGATTTTTTCATAACGCTTTTTTGTGTGTTTCTGTATCATTGCAGTTATTTAGCTAAACAATAAATTTAGCTGATTTAACCAAATTAATGAACAACAAAGTCCAGAACATTTTATTTTATTTTATTTTATTTTTATTTTTTATATTTTATTTTATTTTATTTTTATATTTTATTTTATTTTTTATATTTTAAGAAGCAGTCTGGGAACCTACCAGAAAAAGCATTTCGCTGTTGTGATATTTGTATGAGAGTGAGAAATAAAACTTTAAAAAAAAAAAAAAAAATTGAACCTCAAACTCGCTTCTAGAAAATTCTGCGCTGCATGCATGGACTTCTAAAACTTGATTTTCGGCATGAACAGCTGCAGCAGATTGATATTTTTGCGCCGTCCGTCGCTTCATCTCAGCTGAGCGGCACTCTGATGGAGAAGAGACGCCGTCTGTAATGGAGCCTGAACACGTGCAGACAGGAAGAGTTATGCTTCGCACGGACGCCATTAGCCGAGAAAAATGGAAGCTGTCCCCTTCGCTACAAATAAGTGAATCATAGTTGCCTTCAGATGTATTAATAGCCGATCAATCAAGTTTTATTTGGCCGTTCAGACCTTGGATGAGCTGGAGAGAAGCAGGCGGACGACGTGAGGCGTTCAGGTTTTACACAGAAAGACGACCGCTCCATAAAAAAGACATGATTCTTAACATTTTGCTTCATTAGCAGCTATTTTAAGGAAGTAAATGGAACATAACCACAGAGTTTTTCTGTTTCCTGTTCCTTAAAACTGCTGCTGATGAAGCAAAATGTTGAATGAAGAAGCGTGAAGTTTATTTTAGCTGCGAGGCGATGTGAAGTAAAGAAACATTAAAAAAGAGATAAATCAGCAAAGAAGGAGAAATCAGAAAAAAGAAAAGAAACTCTGGCAGATACGTACGTTGTCTTCAGCTACATTTACGCGACAACGCACAGCGACCTGATTCTGACCTTCTGGGAGTATTGTCCCAGGAGAAGACGGCTTTTATCCAGAAATTCATCGTGCATAAGTGTTAGTGTTAGCAGGTGAAACGTTGAATTTTAAGCTGCATGTAATACCTGAATGTTTGATTTTGCAAAGTAACACAAAACTAAAATATGATTAAATACAATTTTATGTTTTGGAAAATGGTAATATGTAGTATTTATCAGATTCAAACATGCAAAATCAACTGGCATGGCCCTTTAAAAATGCCTCAGGAAGCAGCAGCTTGATATTTGTTGTCGTTCTGCGTCAATCTCACAAAAGGTGTTTCTGAGCAAATCTGTGTTTCTGTTTCAGCTCAAAACCGTGGAAACGCAGCATCAGATATGAGCCGCTTAAAAAAGAAAAAAAATACCTTTCCAAACAAAATCAGATTAAAAAGGCAAAATAAACAAATCAGATTAAAAAGGCAAAACAAATCAGATTAAAAAAGGCAAAATAAAAAAAAAATCAGGTAAAAAGGACAAAATTTAAAAATCCCATTATAAGAGACAAAATTTTAAAAATCAGATTTTAAAAAGCAAATGAATAAAAATTAGACGTATTTGTGGGATGTTTATGTTTCTGTTTCCTGTTTGTTTCCTGCAGAGAGCAAAGACGTCTACAAGAGACAAGTGCTGTCAATCACCTCCATCGCCATGGCGATCAGCCTCCTGGGAACCCTGTGCATGGCGCTGTACTGCCGCAACAAGNCACACACACACACACACATACACACACACACAGAGTAAAATGTAAAGCGTCATGTACAGCAGAGTTCAGGTTCACTGTCACCGTCATCTTCATGCTTTGATGTCAGACTGAAGAAGGAAATGAAGGAAAAGAAAGAAAGAAAAAGAACAAAGAAAAGGAGGAAGGACTTCAGAGAGAGAGGAAGAAGAGAAGGAAGTAAAGATGGACATGAATAAGGAAAGTAGGAAAGGCAGGAGGAAAGAAACATGGAAATAAGGGAAGAACTGAAGAATAAAAAGGACTGAAAGACAAAAAAAGGGGAAAAGATCCTTTAAGCTCATTTTCTTTATTTCATGTTGACTTTAAAGTCATAATTCTGCATCAAATTATGAAGATTATTTCATATTAGTACAAAGTCTCCAAAAGTACCTGAAAATTTTACTGAAGTACGTCAAAGTTACTTTCCTCTGTATCATTCTGGACATGTTGAAATTCCTCATAAACATATTTGCAGGTAAATAATCTGCGCTGACACATAAAGTTCCATTTCCTGTTTTCACCAGAGTTTTCAGACTTTATAATATTCATGAGGAAATCTGACATGTCGGCTTTTGGAAAACGTTCCTGTCGGATCTGGACGACTCGATCCGCCTGAGGAAACGTTTCTCTGATTTTACTGACGGCTGATGGAGCAACTTCCTGTCACAGCCTGTAAATCTCATTACGTGCACGTATACGCGCACACACACACATTCATAGATGATTGTAGAGTAAAAGGTCAGCGCTTCCTGCTGCTGTAAAACATTTGTTAATGTCACTCTGAGCGCGTTTTGCAGCTCAGACGGCGGATATTAGATTATTTCATTCAGGAATATCTGGGATTTACTCAGATTTCCACAGCGCCATGGTCCGGCAAAGCTGGATTTAACGTGATTTAGCATGTTTTAGCCCAATAAATACAACCTACATACAACCATTTTCCAAAATATACTGCTGGAGCGGAACATTTTAGAATTGTTTTTCCTACTTTCCACGTTTCCTTTGGCTTCTGCAGGACCCCAAAGGGACATGGGAGGAGAAAAAAAATCTGTGGAAGAAAAAAAATAATGAGTCGTTTTGTGAGATAACGCAAAACTTTTTGAGAAATGTTTTGCGTTGTCTTATAATATTTTTGTGAGATAACGCAAGTGATATATTTTATTATATTTATTATATTTTAGTCCAAGCTCAAAGTAAAACTTGACAAATTGCTCCATTGTTGCCTAGCAACGGTGCATTAGAGCGACACGGATATACTGTCGCACTTCCGCTCAATGAAGGGTCAAGTTCTGCGTTATGTCGCAAAACGTTTGTGAGATAACGCAAAAGGACTCGCTGCTTTTTTCCTTCCACTGATTTTTTTTTCTCCTGTGTCGCCTTCCTGTTTCCGTCGGCTTCAATTCATTCCAATTTGTTATAAAAATAATTTTTAGAGACTTAAAATGTGCTGAGATAAATAATCCATCACAGCAAACACGACGTCTAGTAGATGTTTTTGTGGAAGTTACTTTATTTAACTGATCCAACACGTATACCTCCGCCAGGGAAAATAGTCCCAGGAGAAAACAATTTTTACAGAGAAACTGAAAAAATTGAAATTGCCTTTTACAATCATACCAGCAGGTGAAACTACATTTAGAATTTTAAGGTTTATCACCTGAACATTTGATTTTGAAATATTAGGAAATTTGAAGGTTTTGAAAAATGGTCGTCAGGTGTGTACAGGTAGCATTTATTGGGCTTCAACATGGAAAACCACTGGTATGGTCCTTTAATATAAAAGCTAAATGTCTTTAAAGTCACTAAACTAAATGTTCATGCTTAAACATGACAAAATCACCGGTATGGTCCTTTAATGTGTGTATTAATTTGCTGTTCTCGTGTCGGCCTGTAGGAGGCGCCGAGAGAAACTCCAGGCTCACCTGAAGGAGAACCGCAGCCTGAAAAACTACACGGCAAACTTCCATCATTCCCATCATTCCCAAGACTCCAAAACCCGGAACGCCGCCAACAGCCTGCACACGCATCAGGTGACAGCAAAANATTCCCAAGACTCCAAAACCCGGAACGCCGCCAACAGCCTGCACACGCATCAGGTGACAGCAAAACACGCGTGTTCAGGGACACGCCCACATTCACACATAAGAGCCAAACATGAGATGTTTCTGCTCAGTATCAGCAACACTCACAGGAAGTATCACATAGGGGTTGATTGATAAGTTCTGAGCCCAGCAGAGAAAAATCTGCTTTTGTTTTGTGTTTTTTTTTTTTTTTANGTTTTTTTTTTTTTTTAATTTAAATGTCTAAAAACTTTTCTGGATTTAATCAGATACCTGAGATGTATTTTAATCAGCAAATCAACAAAAACGTGTGATAAAAAGTCTGAAATCTGGTGTAGCACCAGGGGGTGCATCACGTACCTCTGGTGGGATGTGTGCCACAGTTTGAGAACCACTGACTCTGATGATTTAAATCCTAATGATTTTGCTCAAAGTATTTCAGTTGATGCCGGAAAAAAAGTTGTAAATTCTGCATTTCCTTGCTGTGTTCAGTAACTTTATCGTCTCCAATCGTTGACCTCTGACCCTCAGTGTTTAGCTGCCATTTTTATTTACAGTTTTAACAAGGACATCTTTCGGCAAGAGATCACTCAGTGGTTTGGATTGTGATGGTTTGCCTTCTTCTTCTTCTTCTTCTTCTTCTTCTTCTTCTTCTTCTTCTTCTTCTTCTTCACACATCTGTCCCATTGGTGTCTCCTACAGGCAAAACAACTCCATCTGACTGTCAGTCAAAGTTTCCACCAGGAGTGTGTGTGTGTGTGTGTGTGTGTGTGTTTGTTTGTTTGTTTGTGTATCTGTGTACCGTTTAGCATAAATTAGCTTTAACTGCTTTAACATGGTTTTCATTCTCAGGAGTAAAATGATTTATTTATCTCATACAAATGAGAAGCTACACTGTAAAAAAAAAAAAAAAAAAAAAAAAAAAAACTTAAACAAGCCAGTTAGTCTGTAATCTCATCAATCAATCATCAATCAATCAATCAGTCAATTTAATCATAATGTTTACACAGACACGTCAAATAATGCACAGATAAAAACAGTGGAACAGAACAGAATAAATAGAGTAAAATAGTAGAATAGCATAGAATACAGTAAAGCAGAACAGAATTGAATAGAAAAGAGTAAAATAGAACAGAGTAGAGTAGAATACAATAGAATAGATGTAGATGGTTCTATTAGTTTCGTCTCTCGGCTGATGATTGTTTACAGATTCTGTTGTTTAGAGAAAAACACTCGCCTGATGTTTGCTTTTAAATCGTTATTTTCAGTCGAGCCTTCAGGCCGTTTATGCAAATGAACTCACCTTCTTTACTTTTTCTGCCTACGCACGACTTTCACATCGATTTCTGTCTGCAGGCCGATCAATTTCAACACACACACACACATGCATGCACACACATACGCACACACAAACAAACCAGTCAGACCTCTGCTTGTTATTTCTGATCATTAAATCTCGTGTTTTATCTAAATGTGATTAAAAAGTTAAAGTTTGGAGTGATGCAGGATTTATTTCAGGCTGATTTTAATAAACAAGAAGAATAATGCAGCAAATGTCCTGAAAGATCTGAAACGCTGATATGTTTTCATTTAAAGAGATTAAAGTAAATATGACAGCATTTGGAAACATCGAATGTTAACAAACCCACTTTGAAAATGGCGTGGTTTGGCTCCGCCTCCAACTGCAAGCTGCTGCAGTTTGCTGCAGGAAGTAACGTCTGGTCACATGAGGAATTTTCACAAGCTTTGAGAGTCAATGTGGTGAACCCACGAAACGGTTCACTCAGCGTTCTGCAGCGGCGTGTCAGCATTCCATCACAGCCCACCAAATTATTTATTTATTTGTTTGTTTGTTTGTTTTATTTAAATTGAGATTTAAAATCTCTCATATGACACACGAAACAGCATCAAATCATTTACAATATCAAGAATAAATACTGACCAAAGTACAACTATTATACAAACTAACAGATGAATCTTTAAAAATATTTAAATTACATTAAAACATTAAAAAAGTACATATTTATATGTATTTATATTTATGTCATGTACACGTTCATGTATATCAGTCCTTCCTGGATTCTGATGCTGCCGTCACATAATTCAGTGCAAAATCAACCAATCAGCGCATACTATGTGAGAGCTCGCAATTTTGACCAATCCCCGCACTTTTAGTGCATAAAAGGATCCAATCAAAAGCGGGTTCATAATTTTGACCAATCACTGCGCTGTTACCGGGGAAATGGTCCAATCCAAGCACGTGTCATCAAACTTTTTCCCCCCTGCCTATCAGCGTAACGTGTGAAGATGATGGTGATTGTTGATGCTGACGTCATCTCATCACCAACAAAAACAACAGATAAAAACCTGAGAAACTATTTCTAAATGTTTAAATGAAAGTAGGAAACAGTTTTGACTCCGTGACGCTGTGCTGGAACACCAGAGAACGTGGACAGAATCAGCAAAGCATAGAGAATGTTAGCACAGTTAGCATAGCAGCGGCAGATCATGTGACTGAAGCGGCAGCAGGAAGAAGTGGCACGCGCTGAAAGAATCACGGTGAGTGGCGTTTTAATGAAACTTGTACCGGCGTTTCCCGTTATGTCCGCCACAATTTCATCATGAGCCTAAAATACTTTTATTTCAGCATCTCTCACTCCCAGTCACAACATGTCCGCTAGCCGTGATGCTAATTTTCGCTATGTTTAACTCCATTGACTTATGCTAAAAACGTTAGCAATCTAAAAGTCCGCTAGCTGCAATGCTGATTAGCGCCATGTAAAATCAAATTTGATTCTGCTAAAGTAAGAAAAACAAAAAGAGCTGTTTGTTCAGGAAAATAAACTAAATTGAGCACTTTAAATGTTTCTAATTGTTTTTGTATTATGTATTCTGCTTAAAAACTTCCTAAAACTGAGCACATATGACTTTTTATGAAATTAACATTAAAAAAATAACACTGAAAATGTATCGCAGAGTATCAGAAAACCTGCAACAAAAAACACATTTTTGGCTGCAGAAATCACAAAAAAACAAACAAAAAAAAAGTCGCAAAATCCTGGTTGTGATGTCTCTCCGTGTGTGTGTGTGTGTGTGTGTGTGTGTGTGTGTGTGACATCTCTGCACAAATCATAAAAATCATCTTATGCTTCCTTGCGGAGGGTCTGTCCTATCTGTGAGATTAAAACATCTATTACACACACACACCATTAATATATACCATTCTAAACATGGCTGTCAGAGCGTGTTTGTAGCATGTTTTTAGCGTGTTTGGTGGTGGAGCAGCTTTATGGAGATAAACGCCGAGTTTCTTCGCCTGCAGCCTAGCAGCAAAACAGGAAATCACGCTGATGACCTCCAGAAACGCTCTGTGTCGCCGTACGCTACCATCACGCCTTCACACACCGCACACGCCTTCACACATGCTGCACACGCTTCTTTCTCCTCCGGCGGCTTTAAAAGCCTCATTCTGTGTTCAGTAGAAATAAAGTGACGCCCCAGCCGCCAGAGTGTCATCGTGAACAGATTAAAGGGAATTCTGCTAGTTTTTATTACAGGTCAGAGCGGAACAGCTTCATAAGTTCAACACGGG
Organism: Lucifuga dentata; assembly: GCA_014773175.1. Classification (NCBI taxonomy): domain Eukaryota; kingdom Metazoa; phylum Chordata; class Actinopteri; order Ophidiiformes; family Bythitidae; genus Lucifuga; species Lucifuga dentata. The sequence continues at coordinate 17,780 of VXCM01004886.1, forward strand.
TTTTTACCTGGAACTGCAGTTAAAGGAGCATACCAGTGGTTTTGCATGATTGAGACCAATAAATAAAATCTACATACAAGTTACATTACTGCCAAATATTTTCCTAAACATACCTGGAGCGGTAAATACTAGAATTGTTTTTCCTACCTTCCAGACTAACATTGGTTTCATTCCAGTACGACATAAAAATCAACTTAAAGAGAGCTGAAACGTGTTGAGATAAATAATCATCACAGAGAACAGCACGTTATTATTTTTTGGCGGCGTTACTTTATTTAACTGGTCCAACACGGAGAGAATTGTTTGTTTTTTTACAGTGTAAACATAATGTTGTTTGTTGTTGTTTTTCAGTACTGTAAACGTTCCTCTTCGTCCCGTGAGGAAAACGTTTGTGAGACCGGCTTCGTTCGCTACAGCATCAACGCCTCCGGCTGCAGAGGCACCGCCAAACATCACAGGTGTGTGTGTGTGTGTGTGTAGCAACGTGATGAAAGAGAGATATGCCATGAGGAAAAAAAGGATTATATGAGATTTTTCCCTATTTCACCGTTTTCTTCTGGAGGACTGAAGGTTAAACAAAGACACTTCATGTTAAGCACACACACACACACACACACACACACACACCCTCTCTCTGCGGCTCCACATCAGTCAGGGGTTAATCACTTCCTTGGTGAGGATCTCGGTAGCGGCAGAGGAAAATGCAGGAATAAGAAGCTGAAAACTTTCTGTTCTCACGTCCAACAGGAAACTTTTCTCTTTCTGCCTTTTTGTCTGAAGACATTCTTTACAGTTTTACTTTTCATTTATTTGACACTTTAAAAGCTGCACTGTAAAAAAAAAAAAAAAAAAANAAAAAAAAAAAAAAAAAGTCCGGTATGAGATAGGAAGACAAAGTTTAGCTTGTGAACATCTGACAGAAGAACAACAAATGTTCGTTTGTTCGTTGTTGACAGACGAGAAGACAAAATACTCATTTCCAATTTTTTTTTCTCTAAAATGTTTTGAAACTTAAAACTTGTAAGATTTTTTTACAGTGAAAGTTTGTTGTATAATTTGCTGTTGACAGAACAAAAGTGGAGAATAAAAGATGTTTTAGAATCAACTTTTATAACATTTTCTGATTCTTTTTGGTCTGAAGTTAAAAACATAAAAATTTCAAAGCTTTTAAAAATTTTTGACAGTTATGTTTATTCAATCTGTCGTTTTCTCATTCCTTTGGTGTTGACAGAGAAAATGTGAAGGACAAAACATGTTTCTGGAAAAAAGACTTGTCAAGACAAACTTCTGGCCTGTATATATTTAAAATACATACTGTATTTAATGCTGTGTTTGTTTGTTTGTTTGTTTGGTTTTTTTTTTGTTTTTTTTTTTTAAGAAGCGGTTCCTCATCCCAAAGTCCAGACCAGAAAACTCGAGCAGCTCATTGGTCGGCTCCTCGCAGAACTCCGCCCATACCCAGAGGAAGGCTAAATCCAGTTGGAGGCTCCAAATATTCAGGCCCCGCCTACCAACACCTGCAGGAAGTGGAGTCGTATGAGAAAGACGCTGAAGCACAAAGAGGGTGAAGAGATTTAATGCCACTTTAAAAGCAANTTTTTTTTTTTTTTTTTTAATGAAATATAATTATAGGCAGCGGTCATTTTCATAAAATTTGTAAAATATTCATCCAGATGACAAAATGTCTACAAGTTTGAAGGAGCAGAAATTAACTAAGTACATAAAAATGGAAATTGTACTTCATTATTTTCTAACGTATCTGTTCTTTTTTCGCTCGTTTATGAAGTAAATCACATAACGACAGATGGATGAGAAAAAAACGTTTTGTAGTGTTGTGGCCTGTGTTGCCATGGAAACATCCAAGTTCAGAGAGAGAGAGATGCAGAGAGAGAAATAGAGAGATGAGTAGTTTGGACACAGATGAAAAGCATGAAAATATGGAATAACGAGCAGAGGCAGTAACAGGAAGTGACAGATAAAATGAGGTCGTCCGTTTGGTTCCACGCCGCCCGTTATCGCTCCAAAATGGCCGACAGGCAGACAGAAAGCCGTGTGTTGTTACTGCTGCTTTAAGATAAAACTGTTTCCAGAAATGTCTGACAGAGATTTTGAGAACATTTCAGTTTTCTTTGAAACATTTTAAACAAACAAGTCTCCCTCCGTCCCTCACTTTAAAGGACCATACTGGTGGTTTTGTGTGTTTGAGCCCAAGAAATACTACCTACATACATGTTACGTTGCTGCCAACCATTTTCCAAAAGATAAAAACATATTTTACTTTTATTATTAGTTTTGCCAAATCCCCTGATATTTTAAAATCAAATATTCAGGTGATGCATTCACCTTAAAATTCAATAATTTACCTGCTAAAACTTATGCACGATTGTAGAAGATGTTTAATTTCTTGGATAAAAACCGTCTTCTGCAGAACTATATTCCCTGGCAGAGACTAGGGCTGGGCGATAAATCGATTTAACTGATTAATTCGAGTTTACGTTTTGGCACAATGTGTAAAATGGCTGAATCGGAAAATCGAGTTGTTTTTTTTTAACTACTATCTAACTATTTTTAACGGGGAAAATGCGGCAGTGGGTCACTCTCCGTCAATCAAGCCCGTTCCTGTTTCGTGGTCGTTAAACCTACAAGCCTTGTTTATACATTGGTGTGAGGGTCCACGGCTCCGCCTACAGCGACACGGACGCGGTCTCCATTTACCAATCAACGGTCCGTCACGTTCTCTGATGTCACGCCCACGAAGCTTTCAGCAGGTCAGACGTGCAGCAAGATGCTAACAGACACTTGGACTGAAGATGAGCTCGTTTCTAAAAAGGTAACGTCTCTTCATCGTTTGGAAGTTGTTCGGTTTTGCGCTTCACGGCGCAGAGCCCCTATAAACGTTACAGACCCGTTAGCTGCACGCTTCACGGCGTGCAGCTAACGGGTCTGTAAGTGGAAAACTGTAACATGTCAGAGCATCAAGAGGCAGCAGACAGGAAGCTGGATATCATGCTACAAAGGTTTTGGTTAGAAAGCCTGACAATTTATTATTTTAATAAAGAAAATACTCATTTGAATTAGG
>VXCM01004886.1:20893-38428 GCA_014773175.1 Lucifuga dentata
AAAAAAAAAAAAAAATCTATTAAAATCGCAAATTGGCCTTAATATGAAAAAAATCAAGATTTTATTTTTAGGCCATATCGCCCAGCCCTAGCGGAGACATAATTTTCTTCCACATCGCTTCATATTGGACCGCTTAAATAAAGTTACTTTACAGACGTCTTTTTCTCTGTGATGATGATTTATCTCAGCGTTTCAAGTCTCTACGAGTTCATTTTTACAGCATAGTGGAATGAACTGACACTAACAGACTCTGGAAGGTAGGAAAAACTATTCTAATATTTGCCGCTCTTGTAGTATGTTTTGGGAACTGTCTGGTGGTAACATAACATGTATGCGGTTTAATTTATTGAGCTCAAACCTATAAAAAGCAGCGGTATGATCCTTTAACTTTTATCTGGTGGTATAATGAGCAGCCTGATCACACGTCCTCTGAGAACTGGCTTTGAATTATCAGAATATAGACGGGATGATGGGAGGGAAGGAGTGTTAACACGGCTGGATGTAATGAGCTGAAAGATAAAAGCCTGGTCACTTATCTCACCTCTCACTCTGTGTTCTAATCCCCTCTGAGCCGCCGCCGCCGCCGCCATCTTCCAGCTCCACACGTCTGCAGCCTGCCTGCGTTTGAAGGAGTGAAAAGACAGATTTGTCTGTGAATGTTATCTGGGGAATTAGCTGCTCTCTTATCGCTGCCGGGATCCCGTTAAATCTCCGGTGTCATTTCAGTGAGAGTTTCACGTCCCCGAAAAATACTGCGGCGATAAAACCAGGATGTGATTTCCTTTGAGTGTGAAAACCTCCTTCTCCGCGGAGCAGAGCGGGGCGGCGAGCGTGGGCGTGTGATCAGGCCGTTACGAGAGGCTCCGAGTCGACTTTTGACACGTCAGAAACGTCTGCAGAGGATTATGAATTATTACACAGAGAGAAGCCGACGCTGATCATGCCGAATACAAAGAAAGAGGCCTGGACTCATTTAAAGGACTATACCAGTGATTTTACATGTTTGATCCCAATAAATCATCTTCCAAAATATACTACTGGAGCGCTAAATTTCAGATTGTTTTTCCTACCTTCCACACTGCCATTGGTTTCACTTCATTCTTATAAAAATCAACTTGTAGAAATTTGAAATGTCCATCACAGCAAACACAACATCAAGTACATTTTTTTGTTGAAGAAACTTTATTTAACTGATCAACATGGAGCTGCACAGAAGAAAATGTATTTCTCCATCAGAGAAAATAGTCCGAGGCGAAGACAACTTTTATCGAGAAATCAAAAATAATAATAAAAATGACCGTGTTTTCTTAACTATTAGCAGGCGAAATGTTGAATTTTAAGGTGTGTATCATCTGAACATGTGATTTTGAAAGATTAGGTGATTTGGCAAAATAGCAATAAAACTAAATAATAAGGTAAATAATAGTAATAATAATTAATAATAAATAATAATGTTTTGGAAAATGGTTGACTAACAAAATTTGTATGCAGGTTCTTTATATATTGGGATCAAACATACATAATTACCAGTATGGTCCTTTAACCCAATGGAGTCTGCTTTTTTTCCTTAATTTTTCTATTATTTGTAACCTAAAAAGCCATAAACAAGTAGAAAATTGGCAGATTAGCAAATATGTCAAGATTTCTATAAACCAAAATTAGCCAGTAAAGGATTTTTAGCTTCTTAAGCAGCAAACTTCCAGACGATAAAAAGCTGCTGGTTAATCTTTTCTCCTTTACTTCCTGTCTGCTTCTTTAGTCTCCATGAACAGGCTGAGGACTCGTCTGCTGACCCCAGACGAGACGCTTTCCTACATATGCAAACTTCTGCTTCATCATCATCGTCGTCTTGGAGCAGCTGTGTAAAGGTGAAACATTCAAGTTCCCTTTAAATTAACGCTGATTATTTACCTGATTAAGGCAATAATGTAAGACATGTATGTGGACATACGTGACGTGTACGTAATCGCAGCACCACCAGGTGAGGAAACACACGTCTGATTTTCACGTTTATAAATAAATAAATCCATTTATAATCACATCATCTTGGGCTGCTACTCAGAATCAGATGACTATGATTTATGCCATATTCAATCTAATTATAGTTTTCATGAGGTTTTGAAAAAAATCTATTTATTACCTTAAATCGAGAATAATCAAAGTTTAAACTTGTCAAAAAGATTTCAGATTTGGTCTTTTTGTCCTGTTTGTAACATTGCTAAAACATTATTATTCTGCTGAAATCCAAAACAAATAAAATACAAGTAACAAATTAGGAAATAACAAGTACATAGTAAATCCTGAGTATTATTAGTACTTATTACTCTGTTTTCACAGTAAAATAAATAACACCAAAAAATGACATGAAAAGTTATCAAAAGTTTATATTTTTTATATCAGCCAGGTAAATTTATCTGTATATTTTTTATATTTCTTGCAGTATGAACATCAGAGTCTGAGCGCGGCGCCCCGCAGCCTGCGGAGGCCCGGCCGCCACCACAGCCACTCTCCTCCGCCGCCATTTCGCTCCTGTTCCATCCCTATTATCCCGTCTGTTGAGTGTCACCATGACAACGAGGTCTCCTGTATGCAAACCAGCATCGCCCCGGTGGCTCCGCCCTCAGCCATGTCAGGCACCTGTGGAGCCACGCCCTGCAAGGAAATAGGAAGAGCACGAGGGAGAACCCACGCTGCGTCTTCTTCGTCCTGCACGTCCGCCATTGGCCAGCAGCAGGACGAGGTGGCGCTGCTGCTGGAGGAGGCGCAGGAGCACCTCAGGTCATTGGCTCTGGCTCACAGGAAACAGGAAGAGGGCGGAGCCATACAGGCCAGAGAAACAGTTTGCTTCCTGAATGTGAGCGGAGGAGGAGGCGGGATGCTGAGCTGTAACGGACCAACGGAGACGCTGTTACTCAGCTCCAGCCAATCACACAGAGACCTGGGCCAAACCGGCCAATAAGAGGACAGGATTTAAGACTTTTGCTTTGACGGTGTTTGACAGACTCGTGTTCTGAATGAAAATGTCAAATAGAAAAAAAAATGTAAAGATTCTGATGATATGCTGATGATATGCATTCTGTGTGGATCATACGGACTCCTGAGAGGCGCTTTTACACTGACTGTACGAAAAAAAAGAAAAAATTACATGCATTTATTTACAAAATGAGAGAAACACTTCTACTTAGACAAAAAGAAACCAAATAGTCTGTCAAATCCATGGTGTTTTTAATTGTAAAAAGAATACATAAATATATATATAAATATATATGGATATAAATATATGGAATTCAAAAAGTGACCAAGTACAAAGTTGAAGAACACAGGAATGATGTACTGTTTTTCTTTATTTCTTCTCCGTTTTGTATTATCCTCTCCACGTTTTGGTTCTGAAGGACCTTCACAGAGGCGTGTTGTTACTGTCCCCCACGCGTCCGCCAGCCGTTCTGCGAGTCTGAAAATGGCCGACAGCGACAGAACCCCGAAAACCTGCCGAGAATTACCGTCCCGCCGTCTGCGCTCACCGGAAACACGCTGGATTTACGACGCGAACAAACTCCGGCTGGATGCTGAGGAGCAGCGACGGATGGAGAGAGAACAGGAAGTAAATACATTCAACAGCTCCTCCTGTGATTGGTTGATTTTAGAGGGCCAATCACAGCCCAGATGCTGAGCTACATTTAGTTAGCATCTCAAACAAACATATTTTTAACAATGTTCACACCTGTTCACAAACAGGTACAGCTCACCTGTGCATTAGTTTTGGCTGGGATGAACGGATGGATGGATGGAAGGACGGACAGAAGGACGGAGGGCTAATATCACGGAAGCTTTTCTGCAGTGTATTTTCATTTTTTATCTGTTTTTTTGTTACTAATGAACTATGCTGCTTTCTGATGGGAGGGAGAATCACAACGTCTGGGTGTTGAAACAAGAAATAAACGTCTCTGTTGTATCTGATTCATCAGGAGCTTCTCAGTCTCTACCAATTTACAGCCACAAAAAACACACACACACACACACGGTGTCCCAAAATATGTATACACACTGAGTTATAATCATTCAAAATGTATACATTTTTTTGGGACACCCAATATATATATATATCTATATCTATCTAGATAGACAGATAGATATAGATATTTAAACAATACAAAAAATGAAGGAAATACTGCAAATAACAAAAACAACATACAAAAACATTGAGAGAAATGTGCTAACAAGCTAACNAAGGAAATACTGCAAATAACAAAAACAACATACAAAAACATTGAGAGAAATGTGCTAACAAGCTAACATAGCTTCAGTAGCAGGCTAACAAGCTAACGTAGCATCAGTAGCAGGTAGCAGAGTTGTTACAGTTTAGAAAGAGAAGACAGAAGGTAAATATGACTTTGCTTCATTTTGTGTCTGCTTGCTCCGTTTGTTAGCCATGCTAGCTTCAGGTAACAAGCTAGCTTCAGGTAGCAGAGTTTTTACTTGTAGCTGTAGCATGGTAGCATGGTTGTTTTGAAAGAGAAGATAGAGAAGGTAAATATGACTTTTTTGTTTTATTTTATTTCCCTTCATATACTGTTTGCTCCATTTATTAGCCATGCTAGCTTCAGGTAGCCTTGGTTTTCTAGAAAGGGAAGATAAATAAGGTAAATGTAGTTTTGTTGTTCAGTTGTTAGCCATGAAACAAGATGGCTTCAGGTAGCAAGATGGTCGGCAATTTAGCTTCACGTAGCATCGTTGCTACTCATGGCTACAGCTTTCAAGAAAGGGAAGATAATAAGGTAAATGTGGTTTTGTTGCTCTGGTTGCTCTATTGTTAGCCTTGCTAGCTTCAAACAGCAAGTAGCAATGTTGTTTACAAGCTAGCTTCAGGTAGCACGGATGCTACTCATTGATTGTGTAGAATTGCTTTGGGGTATCAGTTTATGTTCACCGTTATTTCAGACAGATTAGCTTCAGAGATTCACAGCAGCTTATGAAGCTACCTAGCATGGTGTACAGGTAAGATCAGAGTAGTGTGTGTGTGTGTGTGTGTGTGTGTGAGAGAGAGAGAGAGAGAGAGAGAGAGAGAGAGAGAGCAGGTGAGATGCAGGTCAAACTCCACAAACAGCAGAGAAAATTCCATCTGATGATCCTAGAGAATACACTCAACTTCTACTGATTTAATTAGCATTAGCATTCTAGTGTTTTTAGTATGTGAACATGCTTAATTGTGAGCATACATGTTAGCAGGCATGCTAACTGTGAGTATGTTAACATGCTAATTTCATGCCATTTCTCCTGAAGTTTGTGTTTTCAGTTTATATATTTTCTTGTTTTTTTTTTTTTTTTTTTTNTTTTTTTTTTTTTTTTTTAGTTATTTGCAGCATTTCTTAAATTGAAGTGTATTTTCGCAGTGTCTTGACTTTCGTATGCTTTTTGGGTCTATCATAAAAAAAAGTCACAATTTTGGTAGTTTTTTTTTTTTTTTTTTTAATAGATGCATCAAATTTTGCTTCTATGACATGGTATCAACATACGCAACCAAAACTAATAACTTCATTCTTGACTTGTCACCTAAAATTTTAATCACATTTTTGAGTTTCCTATAAATCTGATTCCACTAAAAACTGGACTTAATTGATCCGTTCCAGCAGCCTCACTAATGAGAACTAACAGCTGGTTGAAATTAATTTAGTTTTAATTCAGGATTCAAGAGTCCAGAAGTAACTCATCCAGATTAGATTAAGACCCAAATCCAGTGTAATAATAAGTTGTGCTGAAATATGGCTGTACTGTACTACTACTACTCTATCATGCAGGAAAATACTGACTTGATTCTGCTGATTGTTTGCTGAAGCCTCATATCTGCTGAGCGAGACTTGATTTTAGAACTGAGGAGGAAGATTCTCGTCCAGCGTACGTACGAGCAGTGAGTACTACATCCACATGAATTTAAAACATCCTGACGTGTTCTTTAAGGCCAGGAGTATTCTCACTTTTAACAACATATGTGCTTGTACATGTTGTATGCACCAGTGATTCCCAAAGTGTGGGCCGCGGCCCTCTGGTGGGCCGTGAGAGGTCATTTACAATAAATAAATGAAAATCCATCCATTTTCTAAACCCCTTTGTTCTGTTAAGGGTCACGGGGGGTGGAGCCTATCCCAGCGGTCATTGGGCGAGAGGTGGGTTCACCTGGACAGGTGGCCGTCGATCNGTGGAGCCTATCCCAGCGGTCATTGGGCGAGAGGTGGGTTCACCTGGACAGGTGGCCGTCGATCACAGGGCTGACACACACACACACACACAGACAAACTCATTCACACCGACGGTAATTTAGAGTTTCCAATTAACTAATTCAGGAATAAATGAAAAGTTTTTACATTTCAATTTTGTAATTAAATTTGAAATTACCATAAAATATTTATGATTAAATATTTACATTTAAAAGAGAGAAAGCAATGACATGACGTTAACAGACTGATGGAAGCGAACTTTGTAAAATACATACTAATTACCATAATATAGATGCTGCACAAACTTTTTATGTGTATCGAGGTAAACCGTTTACTGTTTAATTTACACTTAGATGTGATGTGTGTATGGATATATTAATTTGCGCTGCGTTGCAGTAGATCCACGTTCACATAGAATTGTTCTGTTAATGAAATAAAAAAGATAAAGGGAAATACTTCATCTTAGTCTCGTGTGTTGATCAAAGTTGTGATTAAAAGTTTGGGCGGTCGCAGAAGATTTTCAGATTTCAAACTGGGCCGCGGCGTTCTGAAGTTTGGGAATCACTGGTGTACACGCTTACTACTTACTACTTACTACTACACGCTTACTACGTTCTGTCAGTCTGGAGGATTAAATACTATTTCTGCTAGCAGCCAAAACATAAATCACGCGGCCACGCCTTAAATATTATACTTCAATCAAGAGTGTCAACAGACCTTCAGCCATTTTTCTGGCTGCCGCTGACGCTGCAGTGCTGACGTTACTGCCCCCTGTGGCTTCTGTCGGTACTGCATCCTGCGAACACGGTAATGAAATAAAATTTATTTTGGTCTGCATCAATATACATACAACAACAACAAAAAAAAACACAGCTTCAACATAATTATACATTTATACTTATAAATATAAATTATATTTATACATAATTAAGGTAAATAGGAAAGCAACAATGCTAACATTTTGCAGATTGAAAGCGTGTCGGCTGAAGCTGCAGCTTATTTCGCCAAACCCTCGTACTTTTACAGAACATGTTTGGTGTCCAACATTACATCATGACAAAATTTCATGTTCTTTTTACACACAATTTCGATATCAATTTATATCACATATACACACGATAGACGAGCCAGCTGCCGCATGGAAGCGCATGAAGAGTCAGTTATTAGTGTAATTCTGGTCTAACAGCGCTTTTATAATAAAAGGGTTTGGAGTGGCGTTTACTTGTGAAATAAGTCGTGAACTGAAGGTGAAGAAGCAGACGTGCGTGAGGATTAGTGCACGTGGCTGCTGTTGGCGTGTTTTCTGTTCACGGTGACCTTCCTGTGATCCTCAGAAGGCGGCGGTTCGCTCTCCAGGCAGCTCTGATTCAATAATGTGACACTCTGTAGAAAATCCACATTACCTGGAATTCACACTCGCCCAACCTTTACTCATCCAATTTCTCACAATAGCAGAGCGGGAACGCTCTCCTCACCTCCGCCGGCTGTTTCATAAAGGCCTGACGGAGGATGAATCCTATTTGGCAGAAATGCGCCCGGAGCTTTTTCCAGCTGTAGAATTTACAGGTTTATCTGCAGCCATTAAAACCTCAGCAGACACAGCTTAAGATGTTTTAGTTTGCTTTATTTATGGTCTCTTAAGATTAATATGTCGTTTTCCAGAGTTCTGCTCAAAATGTCCACGCAGTCGTTTTTCATGGACGAACACAGAGAAACATTTACAGGAAAGGAGAAAACGAAAAAGGGAAACTTTAAGCAAAGCAAAGATGCTGAATTTGCCCATTTTAGTCCTTAAAGGACCATACTGGCCATTTTTCATGTTTGAGCCTAATATATTCAGTTTTCATACATGTAATGTTACTGACAATCATTTCCCAAAGCATACTACTGGAACGGTGAATTAAAAATGTTTTTCCTACCTTCCAGACCTCCATTGGTTTCAGTTCATTCTGTTAAAATCAACTTGTTGATACTGTAAACGTTCTTGGGATAGGTAATCCATCATCACCAACAAGACGTGTATTCAGGTTTTTTTAGAAGTTATGTAATTTTAGTGTTTAAGCTCAATAAAAAGCGTGGAGTGAATGTATGCCTCCACCGGGGAATATAGTCCCAAAAGAAGACCTGCGTTTATGGAAAAATTTTGTTCTGTTATTGTGTATCAGGAGCTCAGCGCGACTCCAAACCGTTAGCAATGCGCATCGCTACGATTCCCCATTTTACCGCAAAGTTCATCCTCATTCAACTTTGACCTTTCCAACATGAACCAATGACAGAACAGCTATGTGATGTAACCAGAATCAACAAAAAAATGGAGTTCAAGACACTTCCTGCCGTCAAAATCTCCACTTCCTGTCTCAGTTTCTTCTCCTGAGTTGAAGAAGAGGAAATGCTTTCTTCTTCTTCTTCTTCTTCTTCTTCTTCTTCTTCTTCTTCATTTTTTTACATGTTTGAATAAATATAACGTGTTATATTACTGACAACCAGAACATGCTGCTGGAGCGCTAATATTAGAACTGTTTGACATAAAAAAACTACATTTACAGGAGAGAGAAAGGCAAGTAAGATGATGAGGCAAGTAAGATGAGTAAGATGATGTCATTAGCCCCGCCCCCCCNCCCCCACCCCGCTGTTTGCTGCTCAGAAAACACGTATGAGCGTTCAATCCGCCGCCACAACCAGATCAATAACAATATTCTGCACCAATGAATCTAACGACTGAAGAATCCCTCAGATACACACACACACACACACACACACACACACACACACACACGGAACACATGAAGAATGTATTCAGGCTGAAATATAAAAACCATCATTAAACATCGATCAGATATAAAACAAGAAGAAACTTAAATATAAAACAATGCAGAGAGGAGAAACAATGAGAGAGAGACATAGAGATACAGAGAGAGAGAGAGAGAACTTCACAAAACCACTTCTAACAACATATTTTCAAATTTGGCTAAAATACTAAAATATAATTAAAGTTTATTCTGCTGATTGATTTAGATTTTTGTCTGAGGCAGAGGTGGATGAGGTGGAAATGATCAGATGAAAGTTATTGATTATTGGAGCAGATGAATGTTTTTCTGTGAAACTTAATTTTTTTTTAAATTTAATTTAATTTTATTTTTTTGCAGCAGGATTCTGAGTGAAACTCGTTTTTATTTCTGTCATTTTCTGCTTTTCTTTAAAAGCAGCAACAATCATTGATTTTTTTCTGTTCCTGAATGTTCTGCATTTTTAGTAACTTTCTACTTTTTCTCCAGAGATTTTTGATCTTCAAACGGAATTAAAGAATTTAAAACTAATAAGGATTAAATGAGTTAACAGAAATGTAGACAAAAATCACTGGAACATTCATAGTTTTTATTGTTGCAGGATTTTAAAATGTACTTAGAGTTGTTCCCCTTTTATAATAGCAGAACACACACACACACACACACACACACACACACAGGCTTTTCCTCACTAACAGTCTTTGGAAGTTTGACATGTTGACAGATTCCCAGCAGCTGGAAAAGTCCACTCAGAGGACATCAGAGTCCACAGAAAAAAAAAAAAAAANAAAAAAAAAAAAAAAAGATGAGTCCACAGCAGAAAAAGTAAAAACATTATAAATGCATAAAGGAAAGAAACAAAAAAAACAAAAAAAATAAAATAAAAAGTGACTCTGTCCGTTATTTTAAATTTGGACGGACATCTGACCATGACGCCGTTATTACATCACATTTCACCTAACCTTACACTTAACTTAACTTAACCTTAACTTAACCTTAACCTTAACCTTAACTTAACCCTAACCCTACCCTAACCCTAACTTAACCTTAACTTACCCTTAACCTTAACTTAACCTTAACTTAACCTTAACCTTAACTTAACCCTAACCCTAACCCTACCCTAACCCTAACCCTTAACTTAACCTTAACTTAACCTTAACCTTAACTTAACCTTAACTTAACCTTAACCTTAACTTAACCTTAACTTAACCTTAACCTTAACTTAACCCTAACCCTACCCTAACCCTAACCCTAACCCTAACTTAACCTTAACTTAACCTTAACCTTAACTTAACCTTAACCTTAACTTAACCTTAACTTAACCCTAACCCTAACCCTTAACTTAACCTTAACTTAACCCTAACCCTACCCTAACCCTAACCCTACCCTAACTTAACCTTAACTTAACCTTAACCTTAACTTAACCTTAACTTAACCCTAACCCGTTACGTAGCGTCCTCGTTTAGCATCCAGCGTCTCTAAAGAGGAAACGAGGCTTTGTTTAGTTTCTGTTTTTGTCGTCGGTAGAAAATAATGTAAAGTTTAACGTTTTTCTGTAGAATTTGTCAGATTAAAATCACCAGAGGAAACGTTTATGAATCTCAGACGTTTCTGCTGGAATCATCGTAAAATAAGTTCATGACTTCCTGTTTCTATATTTTCTGTTGAACATAAACAAAAACACGTTTTCCTAAAAATATCCTGCTACTCTGCTGGAGGTGAAACGGGATCCGGTGAGGAGGAGGAGGAGGAGGAAGGGGACACCTGCTACACCAGCATATGGACCAACCAGGTCCTGATGAGATGGGATGTGACAACCAATCAGATCCCTGGAGATCCAGGTCAGGCTGAGGTCCGGCTGTCACCGTGGCGACATCTGTGGAGGAGAGGAGGGTCATCAGAGTCAGACCAGACCTCCTTCATCCTCCAGTAAAAATAAAATACAAATCAAATCCTCCGTTCAGAATGTGTTAAAGGAGCATACCGGTGATTTTACATGTATGAGCCCTTTTTACAACATACACACGCTAAGTTACTGACAACCATTTTCCAAAACATAAAACCGTATTTTATTTCCTGTTATTTTACCAAATCCCTTAATCTTTAAAAATCAAACATTCAGGTGATCTGTCCACCTTAAAAGTCAACGTTTCGCCTGCGACACTTTTACACGATGGCAGAAAGCACGGTCTTTTTAATTGCTCGATGAAAGTCGTTTTCTCCTGGGACTATATTTCCTGGCGGAGACGTACGTTTTGTTCCGTGCAGCTCCGCGTTGGATCAGTTAAATAAAGTTACTTTGAAAAAATAAGAACTTTTTGTTCTCTGTGATGGATTATTTACCTCAAATGTGTTTCACGTCTCTACATGTTGACTTTAATAATAGGTAGTAGGTAGGAAAAACAGTTCTAATATTTATGCTTTTTGGAAAATGGTTGTCAGTAATGTAACATGTATGCAGGTTGTGTTTATTGGGCTCAAACATGCAAAATCACCGGTATGCTCCTTTAAATAGAAACAAACAAATATTAGCAGAAACTTCAACATTAAAATACGGTGAAAATTTCAACTATTTATGGAGTGCCTTAGGGGTTGTGTGTAAAAAAAAAAAAAAAAAAAAAAAAAGTGGATTTAAAAAAAGGGACACGGAAGAAGAAAAAAATCAGTTGGAAGTTAAAAAAAAATGGATAGAAAGAAAGTGGCCTTTTTTTTAATCCTTTTTTTGTTAAACCTCCAACTGATTTGATTTTTTTTTTTATTTCCATGTTTCTTTCAGGGAATCCTTACTTTTTTTTAACTCACATTTTTTTTACTTTTTATTTTTTTATACGACCCCTAAGAGGCTCCGTAACTTTTAGCAAGTTTAATTTGTTTCAGGTCAGTTGAAGAAGAAAATAAAAGAAAGAAAAAGAAGTAATATAGTAGAATAGAATAGAATAGCTTTATTGTCATTATACGTAACATATAATGAAATTACAGTATATAGTGGACATAAAGTAGAAAGCAGCAAAATAAAAGTACCATCAAAAATAATTCTTTATGATGTTATTTGAGTAAATTTACTTATTTTCCACTTCTGGATTCAGCTCATTCTGCTCCAGTTTTTTCCCCAAAAAATACTCGAATCGGTGGTTTTTTCTTTTTTGTTTTTTCTGGTTTTTAAATTTATATTTTCTAGATTTAAGTAGAAAATCAGAAACTGATTTCATGCGTTCTTTGACTCTTTTAAAAATGGAAATGTCTTTCTTCACAACTTTTCTTTAATTTTTTTTTTTCCAGGATGAAGAATTTTCTTGAAATAAGCAGGAAAATGAAAATGACTTCATATGAAACGTGAGTAAATATTTACTTTAGTCAAAAAGTAACTAAATCTTTAGTTACTTTCCTCTGTAATTGTTTGTGTTGACGTGCAGAAATAATCAACTCATTAACAGAGTTCAGGATGTGAACCATCAGTAACCACACACACACACACACACACACACACACACACACACACACACACACACACACACACTTATTGATCACATTGGTTCCTGATGGAAATCTTCACAGATCAGATGAATCCTGAGGTCATGTGACCTGACGCTAATGAAACCTGAAGGGAATCGACTTCTGCTTTCACCGATTTCAGCTCATTAAATTACATGAACTTTAATTATTAAAACCTGAAATACGTCTAAAGATTGATTTTTTTTTTTTTCAGGTATTTCAGTACGAAGACTTTGAGCCTCCGAGTCTGTTTCACTTTTCACTGAATTTCTCTTTTATTTGCTGCAGCGTAAAAAATCTTCTGATAAAAGGAAAATTTCTGCCAACATGTTACATGACAATCACATGTAAAAGAATTTTATAAAATCTGATATTTTTTTAAATGTATTTTTCTAGAATTATATTTTTTTAGATGGGGTAGAACTTTTTCAAGGACAATTTTCTGTATATTTTTTAAACCTTTTTTTATTGTTAAATAAGATTTTTCTGGAAAATGAGTTTTTTTCTACATTTGTGTATTTTTTTTAATATTTTACATTTCTTTCAAAATTATATTCAAATGTTATATCGGGCAAACTTCCATTTAGCATTTGGTTGGATTCAGTGTTTTTCTTGTTTTACTTTGGAAATGAAATGACAGAAATAAAAGTTATGAGGGATTTAAACTAAATGTTATCATGATCAGATCTAATCTCTGTAGAGCGACAGCACCAGGCGGAAGTCATTCAGAAGAGTCAGTCATACAGAAACCTGCAAATGGATAGAATGATTTCATTCAATTTTCACAATCCCTCAGAAAATAAATCACACTTGAAAACTCAGAAAATGCCTCTCACCGTGACCCTCTGGCTCTTCTTCCTCATAATCAATCAAACCATCTATGAAACAGGTGACATGATGAAATCTACCTTTGTAGGTTTATTTCTTTAATGCATATCTAATTCTTGAACAGTTTTCCTTCCCAAACAGTACAGAGGTGGTAATGATCAAAAACTCCCACCAGAGTGTTCGAGCAGATATGATGGTAATTTTTATGTCGTGCAAAAATCTTACTTCCTGCATCATTAAAATATTATAGCAGCAGTTCTGTTTTATGTTCTGTAAAATCATGTTGCAGCAACAAGGAGAAGAAGCAATTTAAGAACTAATAAAGGTAAAAGTAAAGGGAGGCACAACGCTGTCAGCCCACATCCAAAAATTAAATGGATGGATGGATGAATGGATGGATGAGTAAATATGCTCAGTTTGTGTGGAATAGAATTATGTAGTACTACGTACCGCCACAAGGTGTCACCGTCGCCCTATTTACTCACAAACAGCTCAGAGTTCCTCAGTTTCTAATCACCAAACACATTATTTTCTTCTTTCATACTTATAATTTTACAGCTTAACAGATCCTAAAATTTATTTATTTATTTATTTGATTGTTTATTTTTTGTTTGTTTATTGTGTTATTTTGTTATTTAAAAGCACACATGAACATTAGCGCGTCTGGCTGCATTATTATGCCGCTGAAATGAGTTCAGAAGTCGGTAGAAATGATGACAGGCAATGAGCTGTGGCGTAACAAGGTTTCTTCTCTGAAATATAAATTTTAGAATGTGACTTAAACATAAAAGTAGTGAGACTTACAGCCTCGTTTCCAGTTTAATTTCAGTGTGGCAGGGACTGTTTAATTTATATTGAGTTTTAATTACTAACGCTTGCCCACAGCTTGATGAATTTTAAGTTTGCTAATAATTTGATTGTGCTAAAAAAAAAAAAAAAGGAAGAGGGGGTACTACCATATGCAGTACAACATTTCGACCACAAGGTGCCACTATAACCCTATTTACGCACAGATTTGCCAGCTCCTCGGTTATTACTTAAATATGCTGAAGTAAAAACTGTAAAACATGGAAGGTCATGAAATATGAAATTCAATATTTATCATTTATTTCTACTTTTCCTGCGTTGTGTAATTTAATACATAATAAAGCTTCAAAACAAAGCAAAGAGGACAGTGTGGCCGAGCAACTTGCTCCCTTTTACCTATAATTCATTGCGGCGGAAGTGAGCTGCGACACGAGTTTCCGGTGCCGTGCATGTTCGTTCCTCCCTCTTTCTCTGTGGGTTAAATTGGTTTAACTGCAAATATTAAAGACTTTATCTTCCTGTAAAGCGGCTGGGAAGCAGATATAATATTTTTCTGAAGGAGGAAACTACAACAAGCCGCCAAGATGCCGCGAATTATGATAAAAGGAGGCGTCTGGCGCAACACAGAGGTACGTGTTTACATGCTAGCTGCTGTAGCACTTTGCTAACACCAACCATAGTAAACTTGCGGGACTTAGATAGCATAAAGCTGCTAAGTTAACGGGAGCTAACTAGTCTACTTAGCAGGTTTAGATTTTTGCCCTTTGTTTTTGGTTAACTTGCATATGCGAAGTTGTGACACGTTTGTACTAAAAATGTTCAATAATAATCCCTTTTATTTGCAAAGAAGATACTAGCGCCGTTAGCCAGCTTTACCCCAGCGTTCTAGTTAGCATGTGAGGCTAACGTTAGGCTAACGTTAGGCATTATGATAATAGAAAGCGTTTTTGGAAAAGGTCGGTTTATAAAGTGGTGAAAGAAGCACTCATCCTTCAATTAAGTATAAGTACTTATATCACAATGGAAAAATAATACAAGTAGTCAGTCATCTACTATGACAAAATATGTATTAGCATTATTAAATTGTATCATAATATACAAATATAAGGACTATTTGAAGAATAAGTCTTGACAGTTTTGGGGATTTTTGAATGCAATTATGTAGATTTTGAAATCAATAATAAAGTAAAAACTGAGATGTGTGACTTTGTTTCTGTTGATACCTGTCTGTCTGTCTGTAATATGTCTGTCTGTCTGTCTGTAATCTTTCTGTCTGTCTGTCTGTCTGTCTGTAATCTATCTGTCTGTCTGTAATCTGTCTGTCTGTAATCTGTCTGTCTGTAATCTGTCTGTCTGTCTGTAATCTGTCTGTCTGTCTGTAATCTGTCTGTCTGTCTGTAATCTGTCTGTAATCTGCCTGTCTGTCTGTAATCTGTCTGTCTGCCTGTAATCTGTCTGTAATCTGTCTGTCTGTCTGTAATCTGTCTGTAATCTGTCTGTAATCTTTCTGTCTGTAATCTGTCTGTAATCTGTCTGTCTGTCTGTAATCTGTCTGTCTGCCTGTAATCTGTCTGTAATCTTTCTGTCTGTGTTTCTGTCTGTAATCTGTCCGTTCGTCCAGGATGAGATCCTGAAGGCAGCGGTGATGAAATATGGGAAGAACCAGTGGTCCCGCATCGCCTCGCTGCTGCACCGCAAGTCTGCCAAACAGTGTAAAGCAAGATGGTGAGTCTGATACACGCTGTGACGTCATGATAACAAGAAGAAGGGAAGAAGAAGAGAAGAAGAAGAAGTCAACGTGCTACAGTCATTTTCTAACATCTTCATCCGTTTTTCAGGGCGTTAGTGGTATTTTAACGCACAGTCATTGTTTTCCATTCTGAAATATTTCTCACATTTCTGGTTCAGAGTTGATAACTGTGTGATATCATGTGTGTGTTGGTTGATTCCTCTCTCGGCTTTGTGCACCTGTGCAGGTACGAGTGGCTGGACCCCAGCATCAAGAAGACAGAATGGTCGAGGGAGGAGGAGGAGAAGCTGCTTCATTTAGCCAAACTGATGCCGACTCAGTGGAGGACCATCGCGCCCATCATAGGACGCACGGCTGCTCAGTGCCTGGAGCACTACGAGTACCTGCTGTACGCCGCCACACACACGCCACGCACACGCCACGCACACGCCACGCACACACCACGCACACACCGACTCAAAGCTCCGTGATATGAAGACATTTAACACCTTTCTTTCTGCGTGTTCAGAGACAAGGCGGCTCAGAGGGACAACGAGGAGGAAGTGGGAGACGACCCCAGGAAGTTAAAACCAGGAGAGATCGACCCCAACCCTGAAACGAAACCCGCCAGACCCGATCCCGTGGACATGGACGAAGGTACGTTCAGACGCTGAAAATCATCAAAAACAAAGAGAGACGAAAGCNCCTGAAACGAAACCCGCCAGACCCGATCCCGTGGACATGGACGAAGGTACGTTCAGACGCTGAAAATCATCAAAAACAAAGAGAGACGAAAGCTCAAAAAAAAATACAAGTGTGTGTGTGTGTGTGTGTGTGTGTGTGTGTGTGTGTGTGTGTGTGTGNGTGTGTGTGTGTGTGTGTAGATGAGTTGGAGATGCTGTCGGAGGCCAGAGCTCGACTGGCCAACACACAGGGAAAGAAAGCCAAGAGGAAGGCCAGAGAGAAGCAGCTGGAGGAAGCCAGGTAACACACACACACACACACACACACGTTTCCTGTGCTCGGTGGTGTCGTTAGCTGTATTTCACAGCGTGAAAATGTACTTGCAGCACGTCGTGTATCAATGACTAAGTCATTATTTCATCTATAAATAAAAAATGTCTACATCAGATATTAAAATGAATTTATTATTATTGATTCTAAATTACAAACTGGACAAGAGATACTTACAGGCTGCAACGAGGCAGTACATGTACTTGGTGTACTTGATATTTTCTTTGATATAGTACTTGGTGTACTGGATATTTTCTTTGATATAGTACTTGGTGTCATTTTTACCTGTGAAGCTTCAGCAAAGTACTTAAAAAAAACCCTGTTGAGTTTGAAGCGTGGTTCAGAGTCAAACGTAACATCACTAATTGTGTGCACATGTGTGTGTGTGTGTGTGTGTGTGCGCGCGTGCATGTGTGCGTGCGTGTGTGTGTGTGTGCGTGCGCATGCATGTGTGTGTGTGTGTGTGTGTCTGCAGGCGTCTGGCTGCTCTGCAGAAGCGCAGAGAGCTGAGAGCTGCAGGAATCGACGTTCAGAAGAAAAGGAAGAAGAAGAGAGGAGTCGACTACAACGCAGAAATCCCCTTTGAGAAGAAACCTGCTTTGGTAACGACACACACACACACACACACACACATACACATACATACACACACACACATACACATACA
>VXCM01004887.1:658-38840 GCA_014773175.1 Lucifuga dentata
TTGATTTTGCAAAATATCAGGAAATGACTGTCAGTAATGTAACATGTATGAAAATTGAATTGAATATATGATGCTCAAACATGCATGATCACTGGTATGGTCCTTTAAGCCTGCTGCTAATATTAGCTCGTGGAGTGTTTTAGCTTAACTTGGCTGATCTCTCAGATGCTGAAGCACATTAGATGATTTGGAAACTTTAGCTTCGACTTTTAGCTGGTATGCTTTGCAAACTTTCTTTTTTTTTTATAAACCATGTTTATAAGAAGCATAATTAGCAAAAAAAAAAAAAAAAAAAAAAANTTTTTTTTTTTTTTTTTTGTAGCTGGAGAACAGAGTGTGACTGTCATTTCTTCTCCCTGACTGGTTTATGGATTTGAATTCCTCTGACCATGACATGAAAGATTTTATTAAAGATCTGTCATCCCTCCGCCTCCACAACCATTTCAACAAGCGGGCAGCAGAGGATAAAGCTTTTTTTTTGGATCTTCATCCTCAATTGTGTCTCCAGAGTCCCTGTATTGTGTAACAACACTTTTTTTTGTTCTCTTATTGTTCTGATACTTTAAAAAAAAAGCAACAAATACCATGAATGCTTTTTGTCTCATGCAAAGCACTTTGAATTGCCTTTGAATGGTGTTTGTTAGAAATTAATTTGCTTTCCCTTGCCTTAAAAGCAATCAGTGTGCATTATGAAGCGTCTTTATTCTTCATGACAGACTTGTCAATCTTGTCAGTGAAGAACAACAAGCTGTGTGCATCAGCTTTTATTAAAGTTAGGCTTCAGGAGCTAGAAAATAAAGGCTTGTGTGGATTTTCTCCTGTTTGAGAAGCTGTCTCTGAAGGTCCATCTCAGTCCTACATGTAAGATGTCTAAAAGGTTGAAGTGCGAGAAAATAGTTTGAAGATGTTTCACCGTTAATCCGAAAGGCTTCTTCAGATCTAACAGTAGCAGGAAGAGGTAGCAGCATTGAGACATACCCATCGCCGGAACGCTTCCTCCTTACTGAAGAATCAGTTTGAAACATCTTGAAGCAATTTTTCCAAGGATTCAACTTCAACTTTCTGGACAGTCTAAACAGTCTGAGGTCATCGTGTCGACCACAGCGACAGTTTAACCAAGCGTGACTTTATTTACTAAGTGACGGATGCTTTGCCACTTCCTGGGTTGTTTCTGAAGGTGATGACAAAGCTGCAGAGCAATAAATAACACGTGAATGAACTGACAGTAAATAACAGCACGAAAGTACAAAATAATGCGAGATGTGTACAGTGTGCTGAGAAATCGAGGTAGAAAAAAAACACACTGCAGATGGATTATTAGAATCGCTGAGCATATGGGTAGTTATGGGCCAAGCTCAGAACTTACCAATCAACACTGGTGAAGTAATTGAGGATGATTTGGACTCAGAGTCTGGTTCTTATTTCTTTTCAATTTCATTTCTTCCGGTTGAACTCGGAATTCTGAATCCCATAAAAACTTTGCTCACTTGAGGCTCAGAAATTATCAATCAACCTGAATAGATTCATCATAGATGTTTTGTCAGTTTGTTTCAGAATGTATTCCAGGAGACATCATGTTCTGCCGTAAACTGGCTTTATTTTAGTAGCATATATTGTCGGAGACGATGCAGCTTCAATCTGTGGATCAAAAGACTCATAACCTCAGAATTCTCATTTAATTCAGAGTTTAACAAGTTTAGTTTGAAATGAAACGAGATAACAAGTGTGAAAAGTGATCTAGCGTTTGAAACGTGTTAAAAAACTTTAAAAAGCGATGCGTTTGACAAACATGTTCCGTGCAGAAACAAAAGAACACACGACTTTAAATGTCTTTTATTTTAGAATGAAAGCTTCTTGTTTCATTCGCTCACTATTATGTCATCAAACGGCACGATTTAAACGTTCGTGAAGCTGCTACGGTTTCATTCAGTCAGAGGAGCTAACAGGTCAGATACGACTGCGTATAAACTTTTTTGGTTATGAAACAAATTTGATTGAAGATGGAGAATAAGAGAATCATACACCTCAAAGTCTTCATCTTGCATTAATCTGCTAAAGTCTTCAGATGCACGTTTATACGTCTGGATGACAACGTGCAACAAAACAACAGTTCTCCTTAATAATAAGTTTAATTAATACACAGAAATAATTTATCTTTTTACCCAAGAACTTTTTCTTTTTTCATTGTCTTTGTATTGTCCTTCTAAATATAGTTAGGACTGCTGCGTTTCTACTTGCTCGTCTTGTTTTCTCTGTGATTTTTCCACCCAAAACACACCCACTCACCCACTCACCCACTCAGACACGCAACGACCTCCAGCTCCACTCAAACGCAGCATACTACACACATTTCCATGTTCTTATTTCCATGTAGGATCTATTTTAAAACCTCTGGAAGGCTTTAATGTGCTAAACCACACCGATCCACTTCTACTCTCCACAGCTGCATCACTGCCATGCACACTGAGTGAACTTATGCTTTGTTCTGATTGGCCAGAGCTGGAAACGCCCACAGACTTCAAAACACTCAAAGGGGATTTTCACCAACACAGAAATGGGTTCTGTTCTAGTTTGCAAACCTAATTTGGAACTGTTTGAAGCATTTTATGCTTTAAATTAGCATTAAAGCATTTTAATGCTAATTTAATATTAATTAAATTAGCATTTTTATCATTTTAATCCATTCGTTCTTTTCATATTCATTTACAAATCTAACATAAAAAAATAACGACTTCTTTTTCATACTTTTGATTTTATGCTCAGTTAAAAATAGAAAATGAGAAAACGGGGAAAAACGGATCAAATTTGATTTTGATATTTAAGCTCACCAAATTGGTCTGACCCGGAAGTTAGCAAATTGTTAGCTTAAGTTAATGTTTTGCTAACATTTCGTGTTTTGCTAGCGGGGACAATCATGGAGAATTTCAGAGGAAATAACCTCGTAATTATCAAGGAGGATGACATGACAATAGAACATATCGGCAGAATGTTTCAGCTATTGTAGTTTCATTAATCTGTTCAATTAATTCAGTAAAATAGACGTACGTTGTTATTAATGTTTTCTTATTTTCTATTTTTAATTTGAGGATAAAACCGAAAATACAAAAAACAATTCATTATTATTATTATTTTTTTTAATGTTAGATTTGTAAATGAATAACGAAATAACAAATTGTTTTTTCGTTTTCTGATTTTGGATTCTTAAATGGATATGAAATGAATGAATGATACACAGATTTGTTTTTGTTTGCAACGAGAAAACTGCAGGACTTGAGGTGTGATGACATCATAAGTGGGCGTGTCTTATTCTACCTCTGAGAAAGTGAAAAGCGATGGAGAAGCTGAAGTGTTCATTGGTCTGACATCCATAGCTGACTGTAACTCTGCTGGACTGAATAGTGTCTGATGAAAGCTTGCAGGTAAACAACACGGTCCGCCATCTTGCTTTTTTTTTTTTTTTTTCTGATCTACTGTTAAAAAACAGAAAAAAAAAACAGTACGCTGTTAGCAGAAGCAGAAGTAACAGTAATTCTTTCCCTACAAGCTTTTATCATGGTGTTTACTTCAAGAGTTACATCACTTTCACTTTCAGAGGGTGAATAAGACACGCCCACTTATGATGTCATCACAAGTCCCTTCAGGTCCTATTTTCTGTTCTGAAGGAAACAAAGTAAATTTGGTTCTGGACTAATTTATATGAGGTCAAAACGCTGAGAATGGTTCTGGAGTCGGTTCACGAACCTGAACGAAGCGTTGGGCGTCGGCGGAATAACTTTCCTCAAACTCAGCGGTGATAACGAGGTTTGTTATAGAGGTTAGGGAACCAATCAAAATGAAGCTTTCAGGGCAGTTCAGGACCTCTGGATTTTCGTACTTAATGCATTTCTATAAGCGTGAACCTCACGTTTTGCTGTATTTACTATATTACGCTAACAAATAGGGAAAATAATAAAAAGCATTAAATGTTCTGTTTAAAATCCCAATCCTGAAATCTTTTACAGGTAAATTTCAGATTACTCCACATAGATAATTGAAGTTTTAATCATGAAAAATCTGCATATTTGAAATTGTAGGTCTATTTTCCTGCTGTTTTTACAAATATTACCGATAAGCCTTCATCAGCATCAGGAAATATTCATAATTTTGCTGATTCCTGTTCGTCTCCGTTTTAAAAGGTTTTGGCTGCGGCGATCGTTTCATTTACATCCGGATCACAGATTTGACCTTTGAGCACCATGTGTACGAGCACACAGCAGAGCTTTCCTCTTTGAAAGAGTCTGACGCAAAGCAGGCCGTTAACCTGCGACCCTTCACACCTTCAGAGCCTCGTGCACGCCCACAGCAGACAGGCGGCGGTTGATGTTGCGATAACGGCAGCGGAGGAGGTCGCGGTAAGTTGAGCGCAGGTCTCGGTTGAAGAAAGCATAGATGAAGGGGTTCATGAGGGAGTTGGCGTAGCCGAGCCACAGCAGCGTGCGCTCCAGCCAGATGGGCACGCAGCTACACTCCACGCCGCAGATGAAGGGCCGCGCCGTGGACAGGATGAAGAATGGCAGCCAGCACACGGTGAACACCCCCACGATCACCCCCAGAGTTGTGGCTGCTTTCTGCTCCCGCTTGAAGATGGAGATGTTTTTGCGCTCACGGCTGAGCAGGCGCGACAAGGCGGCGCAGTCCTCCGCCACGCTGGGCGGCTTCAGGCCCTGCATTCGCAACGCCTCACTGGCCACCATCTCAAGCCGCTCGCGGCGTGCGAGGTCGGTGAAGCGGTGCTTGGCACCGCTCTTGCGGGCGGCCCTGAAGATCTTGTAGTACATGACCAGCATGACCAGCATGGGGATGTAGAAGGCTACGGCTGTGGAGTAGATGGTGTACCCAAAGTCCTGACTAATGAGGCACACGCCGGCGGCGTGAACGTTCTTGGCCCATCCACAGAACGGCGGCAGCGTGATTGATGCAGAGACCAGCCACACTCCCAGGATCATCTTCGCCATTAGCTGACCGTTCTGCCTGGCTGGGTAGGTCAAAGGTCGCGTGATCCCCAGATACCTACAGAGACGATGACAAACACGAGTTACAAACTGCACAATGTAGCATTATCGCTGTCTGAACGCCACGTTCTCTGAAAGCCCTTTAATGTTGAGTTTACCTGAAGTAGCAGGTTTGTTACGTCACAAACATGAACTTCCTTTTTATCACATAGAACACGCCAAAGCCACAAATCTGCTGCCTGATGCAGCAAATCTGTCTATTTAAAGCTGCACAGCTCAGTGAGGTGATGAGTGCTGTTGTCTGGAGGAACGTTAGCTCCTTTTCTTTGGCTTTGAATGTAACCGGACAGCCAGCGATCAATCAACGTGGCGGCTGGAGGCGTCAGAGAATAAAGATAAAGTCAGGCATGAAAAGTTGGAAAGTTTAGGGAAAATCACCAGTATTCTCAAAATCTGATAAAGCCATACTTCTACAGCCACAATCAAAATCAATAAATGTATTGTTGGCTGTTTTTCTAGTCATCGGCTTTATGGATCTATGAACAGATCAATATTTACACAGTTAATCAATGACATCATTCTGGAGTTTTCTTCCATGCTTCATTCTCAAAAGTTCTTGTTTTTCTTTTAAATCAATTTTACAGGTCTTTATTCTAGAAACAAAGGAGGAAAATCAAAATAAGCATCTGGGAAATGATTTTCTAGAAAACGTCTTTAAAATGATCTGACACTGACCCCGTTTACACCTTATATTAAAATGTGACCAGAACTCAGAATGTTATCCTGATACAGAAAAACAAATTCAGAGAGACAAATGCAATTTAACTAGGGCTGTCACCATATCCGATTTTCACTACACGATTATCGTGACCAAAAGAATTCACGATAATGATATTATCACCACATCTACAAAAAATTTGAAAAAACAAGTAATAATGCTATCAGTCAAATTCATCTTAGTTTATTGTGTGTTTTGTGTCTTTTTTGTCAAATGAATTAGACTCCAAATAGGAGTGTAGGGAGGTGGAGAGAGTCTGTAACCAGAACTGTACAAAAACTCCAAAAACAGCAATTCCACCTTAAGGGATCGTGTAAAGGAACCAGATGACCTGATAAACAAAAGATCCACAAACCTAACAAATAACCAGGAGAGAGAAAATCCTGTCAAGTCCAACGCCATGATAGCTTAGCTTTAGCAACACAACTAAGACCTTCATGGAACATTTCCCGTTTCGGGGCTAGCATGCTAACTGCTACTTCCTGTCTACGTGGTGAAATCTCCAAAACAAAACTCCCACACTGGCCAGATAACGTTTTCAGGTTAGGGTAGAGCGTCTCGCTTTCGTCTGTCATCTCCCCCATCATGATTTAGAGCGCAGTAGTAGCTACGCACTGTGGTAGTAGCTAGCTAGCTAGCTAGCTAGTTAGCCGTTCTCACTTTGTCTGCGTTGGGGGAGGGAGACAAAGTGAGAACAGCAAGAAACGGAAATAATTTAAAGGCGCTGGATTATTTACACGGTATGATCTTACATGTATTATTAACATATCAATATTTTATTTTTTAAATATCACAGTTATCGTCAGTACCAGCATATCGCAACACCACTAAATCCAACCAATTTGCATTGTGATTGGTGACGAGTAGCCACAGTTCATACAGATGCAATTTCCTTCATTTCCCAGAATTTTCTAGAATCAAGCAGAAAATTGACAATTTTTAAGAAATTTATTTTAGACTGTTTTGCTCAAATCTTTCATATTGGATTTTTTTTATTCAGGAATGAAGAGTTTTCTACAAAAATACTGGAGACTCCAGAGTCTTAATAACAGGTAAACTCGCAAAAATGACTTTGGTATCCAGATGGTGACGAAGGTGAGGTGCCACATGTGATCACGTGTTGTTCTTTAAAAATCTCTTCTTCTAACCACGATCCCTCTATCCCTCCCGACTCTTAAAACGCACTCAGATGGACACGTTCAGCAGAATAATCTCAGGAGCGGCACGGTCTAAGACCTGGGAATTGAATGCAACACTCCTCTCTGAATACATTATTCAGCGACAGCAGAGGTGGTGCAGCTGACATGCGTGTCTGGAGGGCGGTGAGGAGGCGGGGCTTATACAGTCATGAGTCATTTTAGGGCTTTTTGAGACAGAAGAAGATATAATAATCCTCTGACAGACAGAAAATGACTATTTTAACGCTTCATTACACTTCCTGCAGGAATTTTAGCAAGATGAGCTGATGCTAATATCCTACTGCTGTAAAAAACACTGAAGTTTCACAAAATCCACAAAGAGACAAACAGCAAAAACATTATGTAAATTCTGTAATAAAAGCCTGTGGTCAAATAAAGGCCAGAGGAAAAAAAAAAAAAAAAAAANAAAAAAAAAAAAAAAAAAAAGAAGGAAAAACAGCATGTGAGCTTTAAATTTTGCATGTTTATTTTTGCAGCATGAATTTATCTGAATAACAGAGTCCATGTTTCCACCTGGCTGCTTTTATGAGTTTAATTTTTGATAGACATACTGTTTGAAGCTGCTGATTAATTTATTCAAACTGATTTTTATTTTGTCGTCATGCTGCAATCCATCGTCTGCGGAACTCGGAAAGTTCCAAGTCAATTCTCACAAGTAATCTAAATGCAATCTAAATGCGTTCCAGTGCTTCCACCGTGAAAAACATGGATGAGGATTTTTATGGATTATTTCTGTACAATTAGCAAAATGAAACAACATATAAGGTAAAAATTATATATAATAACGATAACAATTTTATTTTTATTTAGCCATTATTTAACCAGATAAAACTCATTGAGATTCACAATCTCTTTTCCAAGATCCAGCCAAGACGGCAGCACAGATACATAAAATACCAATCAAACATTTACAATATCAGCATAAATCAAAACGAATAATTCAATGCAATAACTCATAAAATGATTAATAACATAGATATTTCCCAAGATATTACTCATTTCCCGTTCTTTTAAAACCGATCTGAACTCACTGAGGCTGATACCTTCAGACGGTCCTAACTCCATCTGTAACGTATTCCAGGCTGAGCAGAGAACTTAAAGGCTTTCTTGCCAAGCTCAGTTCTTACACAAGGAACAGAAAACTGAATAAAATCATTTGAAAACAGGCTGTACTAGGTGTTTTGTCAAACTAAAAATGCAGGAAGATAAGAAGGTTTTATATATAAAAAACAACCAATGACAGCATCTGACAGTGACGGCCAGTTTACCTTGGAGTAAAGTTAGCAGTGTGGTAAGATAACTACAGCCTGTAATGAACTGTAAAATACGGTGATATGTCAAGCATACTGTATGAAGACACTGGAATGATGCCTTCAGGTACAGCAAATCACCATAATCAAGCAAAGGTACAAATGTTGTTGATACTAAATATTGTCTTGTTTTATAGGAGAAGCATGATCTGTTTCTAAAAAAGAAGCCCAATTGCAATTTCAGCTTGGAGATGATATGTAACTTCAAAGACAAGTCCTGATCAACGATAATTCCTAAATATTTATAGCTTTCTACAAAGAGAAATAGTGTTCTAAAAAGAGAAAAATTAAATTAAAAAATAAATAAATAAATAAATAATATTTATAGCTTTTGTTCCCTGAGAAGCTGTAACTTTTGGAACATTTTCTGGAATCATTCTTCCATTTGTGAAGAGCATGAATTTTGTTTAATCAGCATTTAGGACTAACGGAAGCTGACAGAGGCGTTTGTACAGTGTGAAGTGCAGCGTTTTTGTCACAGATGAGGAGGAACAGGAAATGACTATGTCATCAGCGTTATAACGATCATCATAGCAACACACAAACACAATCAGCGACACAGATGCAGTTTAGTCAAGATGATGAGGTCTATTTTCTGCTTTTGTAGCTCTGCAGGTGTGGATCTGAGGTGTGTCAGCGAACAGAGAACTCCGGGCTGCTGGCTGAGCACGGTGACGTGAACTCGTTTCCGGCCGAGCGCGGTGACATGAACTCATTTCCGGCCGAGCGCGGTGACATGAACTCGTTTCTGGCAGAGTGTGGTGACGTGAACTCATTTCCGGCGGAGCACGGTGACGTGAACTCATTTCCGGCGGAGCACAGTGACATGAACTCATTTCCAGGGGAGCGCGGTGACATGAACTCGTTTCTGGCAGAGCATGGTGACGTGAACTCATTTCCGGCGGAGCGCGGTGACATGAACTTGTTTCTCCGTGCACCCAAACAGACCCGTGTGGACGCGCAGATCATCAGTCATCAAACGTTTCAGTCTGAGAGCCACACAGTGAAATACTGAAGAAGCTGCAGCTGTTTTTTTGTGCTGCAGTAAATTTAGAAGTGTTTTGCTGCAGGAAATCTTTTTCCCACAGAGTCTGTCCACTGGAGAATCTTCCCACATTCCCAGATTTGGTTTTTGTCCCAAAGATGTTTATACTTTCAGAGTCTTTGCACTTGAAGACAATCCAAGATGAGTGAGGTGTTTTCCATTTTAGGGAGAATATTTTTAGCGTTGTGTTGGGAGAATGCAGCTGGCACTTGAGACCAAACCGCTTTTCTTCTTTAAAGGACCATTCCGGTGATTTTGCATGTTTGAGCCTAATAGAAACAACCCACATACACGTTAAGCTCGTTTTATACATCCGCAAAATGACATCATAGAGAAAGACACGCCTCGTCACGTTCTGCACGGCACCTTTTCGCCTGTCCGTGCACATCCCAGATGTTGTAACGCCGTGTGGACGATTCAAAATGGAGGAGCTGCTAATAGCTATTTTTAACACGCTGCCTCCTATAGTTTGGGATATAATAATATTTAAATAACAGTTTGGCATGATGAGAAGAAGCACAGAGTATAAAAACTCCACGTCTGTTTATCACGTGAAAAATTTAAAAGCAAAATAAAAGCAAAATATTTCCCTTTGTAGCTCAATTTGTGTTGCGTAAGTTACGGGTCTCTAACAACCTGACGTGTATGTAGGAATGGATGGAAAACGACTCGTGCATTTAAGGGTTAATTCTTTATGTTGGATAGTAGCCAGGGGTGGTGCTAGGGGTGGGGCTTATGGGGCTTAAGCCCTGGATGTTTTCCACAAAGCCCTGAATCTTTTTTAATGGTGTGATTTAAATTTTCTGTAGCATTTTTGCAAATTACCCAAATTCAAAGCCAAGGTGTGAACAGATTGGTCGGACCAAACTGGTGGATGGAACGGACAGAACGCAACATATAGCTCCATTCCGTCCGTTCCATCCACCAGTTCGGTCCGACCAATCCGTTCACACCTTACTCGTTAAAAGATGTAAAATGATTTGTTCCATTTTTTAAACAGATGTATCAAAATTTATATTTAGCTTTGGTTGATATAAAATAGCTTTGGCTATCTATCAAAGCTATTAGCTTTAGTAGCTAGCCAAAGCTACTTCATGCCTGGATTTTCCAGTGGAGTTCTGGGCTGATGCTGCATTCACAGACCTCGGAAGTCAGATTTTTCCCAGTCAGAAGCTTCAACTTCCAACCTCAAACCACTCCAGCCAAATATAAAGAAAAAAGCATGGCCAAACACCAATAAATACTGTAAACTTAATTAAACTTAGTAATAAATGCTAACTAAAGTAAAGTTAGACTACAGGACTGTCTGGTTGTTTTACAATGATATTAATCACAGTGGGTATTAAACTTTGTGCAGAGAAGTAATATTCTGAAATTATTCACACTTATGTATCAATGGCAGTTATTATACAAAATAGATAGTTACCATGGCGATATATTCTGACCTCTTTCTTTCAATTTCATGCAAGAAAAAATACTTTATTTGCCTTTTTAGCTGATCATTTCCATTCACAAAGCTCGCTTCCACGGCGCTGCCATGTTAATGACGTCATACTCAGTAAGTTGGGGTAGATCATTTTTGGTCTGAGTTTCCCAGCTGGAACTCCAACTTCAAGTGCCGTTCCAACACATTTTTCCAAGTAAGAAGTCGGAAAAATCTGAGTTCTGAGGTCTGNAAGTGCCGTTCCAACACATTTTTCCAAGTAAGAAGTCGGAAAAATCTGAGTTCTGAGGTCTGTGAATGCAGCATGAGTCCTGGATCTCCACTAACTCTAGATCCGCCCCTGTTAGTAGCTTTACATGCTTGTGCAAAGCTGGAGATGTGGTCGTGACGAGGACAGCAGAGTTTTTTGTGTGATAAGAAGATAATTTGTTGCTTGGATTCAGCAGCGAGACTCTGAGAACGACACGCTGGTATCAGATTTTAATAAATGTGAACTGGCATTGTCCAAAATGTGTGAGGACAATCTGAGCAAAAAAACAAAGAACCAGCAGACATACGAGAACAAAATCTCAACATTCCCTTAAAGGAGGTTACTTTCTAGAATTTTCCTCTAAAATGTGAAGGATTCCAGCATTTGTCCTCAAATCAAACACATGCTTTGTTTTAGTGTTATATTAAGACGATGCAAAGATATACCTGAGCATATTATTTAGAAAATTAAATTATTAGGTCTGCAATTGACTATTTTAATTATAGATGAATAAATTAAGATTTTGAAAATGACAAATGTATGTCACATGACCCCAGCGCTCAAATATGACATTTTATTTTGCTGTTTTTCTATGAATGACAGTAAAAAAAAAAAAAAAAAACNAAAAAAAAAAAAAAAAAAACCAAAGCTATTAAATTTACAATGATATGAACAAATAAAGCAACAAATCCTCGTTTTGGGGACCATGAAATGTTTAAATGTTTAGATAAAGGACAAAAATAATGAATCGTTTGAACTGATTTGTTGGTGAATGGATGAATCGTTTCACCTTTATCTTGTAGAAATGATCTCCTGCTGTGACGATGTGAAGGACACACCTACAAACCCTCTTTACGATGCTGTGTGTTTAAGTCCTGACACCTTTACGACGGCTCTTTTACTCCTCGTAAAGATGGAGTTGGATATTTTATGCTCTTCACACAGAAATCCGCTCAATGCTGCTGCTGCTTTTCACAACAGCGGAGATGATGGGTGGCGATCAGTGCCGCCGTGATAAATGGGTTCAGCCCATCCACCCTGCTGGCCTGTCCTTAGACAACAAAGTACAGGAGCAGAAGCTACAAAACAGAGAAAAGAGCGTACAAAGGCTGACTGATAAGTTCTAAGCCAAGCAGAGAACGCTCTAAGCTAGGGTTCCCCAACTAGTTTTTCCCAAGGGCCAATTATGTCAAGCATACCAAGCCAAGGACCAAATTTATTTATTTATTTATTTATTTTTGGGAGAAGTCATCTGAGGGCCTGATAGATAGGACCCGCATGCTACATTTGGCCCACAGGCCGCCAGTTGGGGATTCCTGCTCTAAGCTCAGACATAAGTGCTGAGCTGGAGTTTGTTATGAGCCCAAGTTGATCTAGGAGAGAAAAGAGGAGTAGCATAAGGCTGGATAAAAAAAAGTGCAAAGTCTGATCAATAAGTTGCTGTTTTCTGGGTTGTTTTTTTTTTTGTTTGTTTTTTGTTTTTTTGCCAGAAATGGAAGCTTAAATTAGAATTCAGAAAGAACAAAGGCCAAAATAACAAACAAACCGTCTCTAATTATTTAATTCGACTTCAGAAGTCAATTTTTTCCCAGTCAGAAGCTCCAACTTCCAACCTCAAGCCATTCCAGCCAAATGTAATCAAAAAAGCATAGCTGAACACCAATAAATACTGTAAAATTAATTAAANCATTCCAGCCAAATGTAATCAAAAAAGCATAGCTGAACACCAATAAATACTGTAAAATTAATTAAAGATTATAATAAATGCTAACTAAAGTAAAGTTAGACTACAGGACTGTCTGGTTGTGATGTTTTATAATGATATTAATCACAGTGGGTATTAAATGTTGTGCAGAGAAGTAATATTCTGAAATTATTCACACTTAAATATCAAAGGCAAACAGTTATTATATGAAACAGATAGTTACCATGGCGATATATTCTGACCTTTTTCTTTCAATTTTCATGCAAGAAAAAATACTTTAATTGCCTTTTAGCTGATCATTTCCATTCACAAAGCTCGCTTCCACGGCGCCGCCATGTCGAGTGACGTCATACTCGGTAAGTCGGGGTAGATCATTTTGTCCGAGTTTCCCAGCCAGAGCTCCGACTTCAAATGCCATTCAAATGCATTTTCCTCATAATCCCAACAAGTCCCTTCACTTTTCCACCCATATCGTGGCTCTGCAGGCCACGCAACGACCATGTAGACCTGTGACATCATCATTACAGCCCTCGCTCGCTTCCTTGTGTGTCGGGCTCAGAACTTATCAATCAAGCCTCTGACTGGAGCATTTGTGATTTGTTCTCGGTGCACCACATTCACCATCAACGCCGAGCAGAAACACTTTCCTTCATCTGTACGTTCACTTCCACGACTCACTCTATGCCTGGAAAACACTTCCAACTCCCAACACACACATTATTTAACAACCTTCTCTGCTTTCTGTGCGTCACTCCTCAGACCCGCCGTCCCCGGGGACTCTCAGACCAGCTTCTAATCCTGGATCCTGACTGTCCTGACCCCTCGCTGACTCCAGAATGATGGCGGAGAGCTTTCTGAGCTCCTTTTTCACTCTTCGGAACACTTAAAGCTCTCGTCTCCTGATCGTCTCCTGATCTCTGAGCCGCCGGCCTTTCAGCTCGGCTCTGGATTTGGTCGTTTCGGTGGTACAGCATGTTTTCTTTTCGTAAAATCTGGGTCAGAATGTTTTGCAGGAGGGATGGGAAGAGCTGAAAATAAGATCTAAGAACAAAGTGCACGTGTCATCTCCCGTTGACGCGCTGAATCCATCACACCTTTCTTTTTATCTATAGATGTTACGCATTAAGCATTTTATTAATTTTCAATGGCTCTCCATGATTCTAGGCTTTTATCTTTCTAGTCTTTTTTAAATGGCATTGAACGCACTGCATTCAATGTTGAATGCAGTGCGTTCAATGCCATTTATACCAGCACACAGGAAAAAGAAATTGAAAAATTGTTTAAAGGACCATACCGGCCATTTTGCATGTTTGAGTCTAATATATTCAATTTTCATACATGTAACGACAATCATTTCCCAAAGGATAAAACCGTATTTCAGCTTTCCTGATATTTTGCTAAATCTCTTAATCTTTCAAAATCAAATATTCAGTGATACACCCACCTTAAAAATCCATGTTTCTCCTGCTAATAGTTACACAGCCTTATGAAGTCACGGTCCTTTAAATTTTTCCATAAACGCAGGTCTTCTTTTGGGACTATATTCCCCGGTGGAGGCATACATTCACTCCACGCTTTTTATTGCACTTAAACCTAAAATTACGTAACTTCTAAAAAAAAAAACCTGAGTACACGTCTTGTTGGTGATGATGGATTACCTATCCCAAGAACGTTTACAGTATCAACAAGTTGATTTTTAATAGAGAATGAACTGAAACCAGTGGAGGTCTGGAAGGTAGGAAAAACATTTTTAATTCACTTTTCCACTAGTATTTTAGCATAATTTTAGCGTTTAAGCTCAATAAAAAGCGTGGAGTGAATGTATGCCTCCACCAGGGAATATAGTCCCAAAAGAAGACCTGCGTTTATGGAAAAATTTAAAGGACCGTGACTTCATAAGGCTGTGTAACTATTAGCAGGAGAAACATGGATTTTTAAGGTGGGTGTATCACTTGAATATTTGATTTTGAAAGATTAAGAGATTTAGCAAAATATCAGGAAAGCTGAAACACGGTTTTATCTTTGGGAAATGATTGTCAGTAACCTAACATGTATGAAAACTGAATACATTCGGCTCAAACATGCAAAATGGATGGTATGGTCCTTTAAGTGGGAAACACTCCAGGGTACAAAACAAAAGCTCAAAATTAAGTAGCTGTGAAAACGCCATCTGTGTGTGTGTGTGTGTGTGTGTGTGTTACAATAAGATGATTTGTCATTTGGATTCAGCGGTTTGAGTCACAGCAGCTACAGATGATTCTGACATGTGGGTTTGTACATTTTCGTTTTTTTTAAATAAAAAAGTAAACCGACACCGGACAATGTGTCAAATAAAAAAGTGCTTTAACTGCCCTCATTTTAATAAAAAAATTGTTTTTAGAAACATTAAAATATCTTGAATTTCTTTATGTGTCGTCACGTCAGAGCCCCAAATCTCCAAATTTAAAAAAAAGCCCACTCAGATATGAGTGTCACTGTGACAGAGTGGGTAAAGTCTGTCTGACTTCTCATTCTGCTGTCATGATGATGATGTGACAGGAAGTGTGAAGAGCCCCTTCATCTTCATCACCTTCCCTTTGGCTGGCTGGCTCTCTCTCTCTTTCTCTCTGAGAAAGAGAGAGAGAGAGAGAGGAGGTCTGGATGTGGGAGGAACGAAATTCTCCTCATCCTCTGGTTTTTACTTCTGACCTTTCAGGAAAAGTCTCAAAAATTTGTAGTTACCACGGAAACGGCAGGCAGCTCCTCTTTTGATCCGTCTCGCTTTCTTTCGGTTTGGCATCGAGCGGCCAGTTTGTGCAGCTGCGCGGATCATTATGTCATTATTTTGTGGTTTGACCAATAGAAAAGGGTGGCGATGGGATCTGTGCGCCTTTCTTTCTTTGTGCTTTTAATTTGGGACATGAACGTCACGGCTCAATTTCCAAA
This sequence comes from Lucifuga dentata, assembly GCA_014773175.1. NCBI lineage: Eukaryota > Metazoa > Chordata > Actinopteri > Ophidiiformes > Bythitidae > Lucifuga > Lucifuga dentata. The sequence continues at coordinate 16,306 of VXCM01004887.1, forward strand.
AAGTTAAAAAAAAAAAAAAANTAAAAAAAAAAAAAACATCTTGTCAAACGCAGGAGATGCAGCGAGTTCTGAGAGCGGAACAGGAAGCTCGGATTCGTTTCCAGCAGAGCTCCTTTGATTTTTCCTCAGCGCTTGTACATTTGTATCATGTGATAAATAACGACTAATTTGAGGCCTAATTAGATAAAAATAACGACAAAAAAGCATGAAAAACCTCCTAATGTTAAAGAATAACGCTAAAAATTCCTGAATCTGCCCCTAAAATTTTTAATATGTTCTTCCTTCGCTGCGTTCTGTCAAAATTAGTTTGTAATTTTTCTCAGTCATCCTGCTAATCAACCAATCAAGTATCAAACAGGTGTGTTGGCGAAAGGTAAGGAAATGGAAAGGTAATGTCTGAGTACAGGTAAAAAAATAAATAAATAAAGCTTCAGGAGTCAAAGACAGAGAAAGAAGGAGCAGCAGCTAATTTATACCTGCTCATCAGGCTGATGACGTCACATGACCAGACAGGTGAGTCAGCAATCAGCACTGATTGATAAGTTCTAAGCCTGACTAATAGGGAAATGAGTAATGTCTGCAATATTGTTTTGTAAAAGTTATATATTCTTTAGGTGCGTTAATTTAAGCTCTGTTATTCTGATGTACAAGTTGAAAGGGTTGATTGATAAGTTCTGAGCCAGACACATGCGTAAGGGCTGTATTATAAATCCTGAGATATTTTTTTCAGTAAGTTCCAGAAATATCCAAGGCTCAAACCAGACCAACATGCTGTGATCATACCTGCTGGCTGCAGCCATGATTGTGGTTTTGAACTAGTTTCACCTGATTTGTCTCCTCAGACTTCCACCTCTTCCCAAACATGGAAAAGGCTTTCGCTGGAAGATGTTTGGCTGCTAGAAATGTTATCACGCATTAGTTACAAAGACAGTTTTAGGGGCTTAACATATGCTTAATAAAATCAGGAGTGGAGAAATATCCATTTCAAAAGCTTAAAAATGCCACAATCATCCAATAATCTATAAATATAAACTCAGGGTGCTTCACAATTTGTTTGTTTTAGCTCTTAAAAGTTGCTGAATTGATAATAATCGACTATTTTTAACCCATTTGGCAGACGATGACATCATAACAGCTGTGGAGATTTTTTTGGACTTCTATGACAGCATCAGCATTTCTCAATAAACCCTAATATTTGTAAGCTCTATTAACAGGAAGGCTGTCATCTCTTAGCCCGGTAAACGGCTCGCTTCACTCAGCCTTTGTTGTTTCCTCATGAATGACGGACTCATCAAACACAAACATCATTTATGCCAAATTGGCAGCATCAGTCAACAGTTTGGCTTTTTCTGGAGAAACGTGGCGACGCGATGGTCAGTCCATCCGTCACGATCAGATTTCTACACACAGAGAAATGTCCTGCTGTTAACCAGGAAACGTCACCATCTCTAAAGCTTTCCAAAACCCTTCAGAGACCCACAGACACATAAATACTGGATTTTAATTTCATGGATTTCACCAAATGCAAATTATTCAAACCTGCAGTCAAACGGTCACATGTAAGCCCATACCCACCTGGTTTTTATTTCTGATGGCACAGTACATGTAGAATATTTTCTGGGACAGCTGAGGTGATATAGCCTTAAAATAATGATATCTCTAAGTACTTTTTGCGATAACGATATTCAAGACACTTTGAACGATGTAAAAGTGAACATTGTTGTCATGGTGATTTTTAAAGTAAACAACATTGTAAACTGTAAAACATGAGTAAAAATGAATCAGTGTAAAAGTAGAAACAGTAGAGTTTTTCCTTCAGTAAAAGTAGAAATAATTAATCCTGTAATATTTTAGCTAGTAAACAGTAACTCAGATTAGCTTTAGCTGCTCGTCTTCAGTCGTTATAAAACATCAGTAAAATGACTGATGATGTCATCAGATCTGATCTTTGGCAGGTTATGATGCTAATTAGCCTCTATGACGCTAAACTTAAATATGCTCTGAAGTCCAGATCCACCACAAGACAAGAACTCAGCTGAAGTTAGCATGGCGGCTAAGCTAACACATCATACATGACGACAAGTCAAAGTGGACAAAAAGTCACTGTTAAGCTAAAGTCACTCCACTATTGGCTTGTTCTGTCACAGGAAGTACAGCTAGCTAACGCTCCAGCTACGCTTGACTGAGTCTTTCAGACATGCTTGTTTTGTTTCTTCTCGTTGCACATGATGTGAAAATACATCAACACGTTATCATGCCATGATATTGTCATTATCATGATATACATATTTTTGTCTTATTAAAAACATGATTCAGATATTATCATAAATGATGATATGTTACAGCCCTATTCCATTCAATCTTTGAAACATTAACATTCCCGCCAATCAGTATAAAAGGACTGACTTTTGGTCCCATTTACTCTTCATCTACAGGTTTAAATGTCCTTAAATCTGAGGACTGCCACGTCCTCTCTCTGTATTTCAGCAGTGTAACAAGGTGGACGACCAGTCTGGAGGTAAATGTGAGCAGCGAGAGCAGAAAGGAGGCGTCGCATCAGATCAGCATCAGGTATGTTTAGTCATCTGTTCTCATGGCGACTCCTCGCAGCCTGACAGAATCTCATCAGACATCAGGACGGCCTGATGTTGTGGGTGTGTGAAGTCTGATCGTCACTGACACATCAGGAGGAAGGACGACACGGCTAGCTGCTAATCCTGCTGCCTTCTAAGAAGATAATAAATATGGTGGCCTTCAGCTGCAAAACACAATTCTGTTTCAAATAACAATAATATCTAAGAGAAAACGATGGGAGTAATTCATAAAAAAAAAAAAAAAAANAAAAAAAAAAAAAAAACACTGACTACACAGCATCACGCTAAATACGTGCTGCGCTAACTGAAGCTCATTCACAAAACTTCTCTTACGATTTTAATCAGAGCACCTGTCAGGTAGCGTTGCTGTGAGTCTCAGGTAACAGCCAATGAAGATCAGCTGCTTCACATTTAAAGCCCGGTACACACCGTGTGATTTGGGGTGGTATGTGTGTGAAAATGGCGGTATGGTCCTTTAATTTTAGTGTGTGTTTTATGAATCTCTTCTCTGTAGTAACACCTCTTTAGATGCAAACGAAAAAAGATGTGGGTAACGGACGTTTACTAATGAGAGAACACTTTTGCGTGACGATATTTTCCCGTGTTAGCATGTTTAATCTGATGCCGTGTTTTAGGAATTCGGCACCGTATTCTAGAAATGCAACATCTCAGAAAACACAATATTTCAGAAAACACAAAGAATGAATATGATAACACTAAACAGGAAACTGATAAAAAATATTACTGAAGCTGGAGCAGAAATATACTTAATTAAAATTAATTTTACTGCAGAAAACTGTTTCTTAAGTTAATAATAATAATAATAATAATAATAATAATAATAATAATGACAAAGGACTGGATTAAAGATGCAGTGCAGATGTATTTTTATGCTGAAAGTTTCTTTAAATGACTAACTTGGTTGAATGTACCGTATTGTAACAGAGAAAACGTTGTTGTGGCAACAGGAAACACATTCTCAGTTTCAAAAGCAGGTAAAGTTACAGCAGCTTTGCTTTCTAAACTAATGAGAACAGGAATATCACTTGGTTATTCCTTCATAACAGCAAAATCATAACTGAATGTAGAAGTGGAGCTGCAGCAGAATCAGACGTTTGGATGGTTAAATGTCCAACAGGGACGAAAATAATCCAGCGGCTGAAACACCGGGAGCTTCTGACGCAGCGTGTTGGCATTTATGTTTCCTGTAAACCTAAAGGAGCTTCAGAGACGATCAACACATCAGCTTACAGCACAGAGAAACCACATAATGCCACGTAACCCCATACACACCTGATCTGATGCTACCTCACACTGTGGGTCCATGCAGGGCCAGCCCTAGCCTTTCTGGGACCCTAGACAAGTTATTTGCTGGGCCCCCATCCAGGGCCACGAGAGATGGTATTTTCAATGTGAATGCTGTCAAGCTAATTACAATAAATAAATAAATAAACATGAATATCTGTGGATTACTAAATATTATTTGTCATTTTTAATCTTATTTCACTCTCCTCAACAGCCAAAATTAAAATGCAAATTAAACACATTTCAAACTACTGTAGTAATTTCAAATAATGTACAAAAGGGGCGTGGCTACCCGTTACCTCCCACTCTACAGTATTAGATAAACATCTCTATGAGCCTCATCTTAACTAAAACATAATGTCAAACCATAATATGCATAAATTCCATGTTATATTAGTTGTGTGCTGAATAAAGGTGTGTTTTATAACACACCTTTAGTGAGTTGTCTAAGCACATTGAGCTCTATATATACTGTTCCCACTTCTATCAGATAATATAGCTCACAAAGTTAGCACATAGATTTAGTTACTGCAGCTCCTGAACTTATTTACCGCTAATGAAAGTTCACTTTAGTTTCACTCTTGGCATGGCGCCCCCTAGCGGCCACGGGGTGCTAGGCAACCACCTAGTTCGCCTATGTCACGGGCTGGCCCTGGGTCCATGTAAAGAAGATGGCTAATATTTCCTACTGATTCATTATAAATGAAGAGGTCGTCTGAAACCGTCATGTCTGTCATAAAGTCAAATTTCCACCACAAATTACCAACAATATTTCAGAAAACAGAGGTCATGTGATCGTATTTGTATTGTGTGAGAACTGGCGTCTGTAACTGAGGTTAAAGTTTTTTTTAAATTCTGCGGCTGTCTTTGTATCGTTACGGCCGATAACTCGTGAAGCTGTGACGAAACAAAAATTACAGTTTTGAGTAATTTCAGCCTCATAAAGCTCAGAAGACGTAATCCATCTATAAAGTTGATTTTTATAGCGTGCTGGAATGAACTGAAACCAATGCCAGTCTAGAGGGTAGGAAAAACAATTTTAATTTTTACCGCTCCAGTAGTATGTTTTGGAAAAATGGTGGTCAGTAACGTACCGTGTATGTGGATTTATATATTAGATTCAAACATGGCTGTCATGATGTCAGATTTTCACTACATGATTATCGTGGCTAAAAGAATTCACGATAACGATATTTTCGCAATATCTATAGAAAATCTGAAAAAAAAATGCTATCCATCAAATTCATCTTAGTTTATTGTGTGTTTTGTGTCTTTTTTGTCAAATGAATTAGACTCCAAATAGGAGTGTAGGAGGTGGAGAGAGTCTGTAACCAGAACTGTACAAAAGCTACAAAAACAGCAATTCCACCTTAAGGGATCGTGTAAAGGAAGCAGATGACCTGATAAACAAAATCTAACAAATAACCAGGAGAAAGAAAATCCTGTCAAGTCCAACGCCATGATAACTTAGCTTTAACAACACAGCTAAGACCTTCACGGAACATTTCCTGTTTCAGGGCTAGCAAGCTAACTGCTACTTCCTGTCTCTACCGTGGTGAAATCTGCAGGATGATGGAGGTGAAGGTGGTGAACAGGTTGGTGGTACCGCCCCCTTTAGTGCTTCCTGACAATTGGCGTTTCCTGCCAACTTCCTGTCTTTGTTACCGAATCCAAAAAAGTCCAAAAAAACTTTTTTCAGGTAAGGGTAGAGCGTCTCACTCTCTCATGCACGTGGTAGTAGCTAGCTAGCTAGCTAGCTAGTTAGCTGTTCTCGCTTTGTCTCCCTCCCCCAACACCCCAGGAGACAAAGCAAGGACAGGAAGAAACAGAAATGATTTAAAGGCGCTTGAATCATTTACACGATATTATCATACATGTTAACATGATATCAATATTCCATTTTTTAAATATCACGGTTATCTTTTTTACCGGCATACTGCAACACCACTAGACTCAAACAAGCATGGTCAGTTAAATTTCAGTTCTTTTGGACACAGCAATCGAACTCAGGTCCGCACCAAAACAATTGGACCGAGACGACCTGGAGGAGTCGTTTTGGTCGGTAACAATTTAGCATTAGCATTTACTAGGTTGTTGTATTTATTGGGCTCAAACATGCAAAATCACTGGTATGCTCCTTTAATTCAAACACGTGATCTTGTCGCACACACTGACTGATTTGATCGACACAGAAAGTCAGCGATGACTTCACCACAAATGAGCAGCAAATTACATGTTACCCTTCACTCCTCTCTAATTGGTGTGACCTTTGACCTCGCCGGCACATCACATCTCTTCCACATCGATACAGAACCATCTGTCACATTTCCTAGCCGTCGCACCGTATCACAACCTCATATCTCTGATCTGCTTCCTCCCTTAATGCCGTTAACCACGCCGCTGTACGTACGTCCTTCTCGTCTGCCACGCCCCCCATCGCCGCGGCAACGAGAAATAATCTGATCATTAGTAGAAGAAGAAGTTTATCTTCATTATGAATTTAAATGAGTTTGGATGAGGAATGACATGTCTGCTATCATGGCTTCATCAGCACAGAGACGTCAGAGCGGAGTGCAAACTCGTGTTCTTCTCATCTGCATTTTTAATGTAGGGGGTTGACTGATAAGTTCTGAGCCTAGCATAGAAAGCTCTACCTTAAAGGACCATACCGGTGATCGTGTGTGTTTGAGACACACACGTTACTGACAGCCAATTTCCAAAACGTAAAACCGTATTTTAGTTTTCCTGTTATTTTTTCAAATCCTCTGATCTTTCAAAATCAAATGTTCAGGTGATACAAACACCTTACAATTCAATGTTTCGTCTTCTAACAACTTTGCACGATTGTAGAAGGCACAGTCGTTTTTATTTCTTGGTAAAAGCCATTTCTCCTGGGACTATATTTCCTGGTGGAGGTATACATCATATTTGTGCAGCTCCATTTTGGCTCGATTGGATAAATACTGCAAATTAGCTTAAGCTAGACGTCTCATAAATACATCGCATTTTCCACATTTGTCTATGTAATGTCTGTGTAATGTTGTATATTCATCCCTGTAAATAAACAATAAATAAATAAAGATACTTAAAACCGAACAGACGTGTTGTTCTCTGTGATTATTTTGTTGAAGTGAATTTCCTCCACAAGTTAATTTTTATATCATACTGGAATGAACTGAATCAACGACAGTCTGGAAGGTAGGAAAAAGAATTCTAAAACTTACCGCTAAAGTCGTATATTTTGGGAAATGTATTTATGGATTGTATATATTGGGCTCAAACAGATTTTGTAAAAACATATTTTAACCTGATGATTTGGGACGTAACAGTTCAACCAAATACTTCACTTAATTCACCATGGCTTATTATTATATATTATTATATGTTCTCTTTATGGAAGACTGTCGTGTTCACATGATTGGGTTAATGTGTCGCTGACTAATCCATGTAGAAAGCGTGTTCACAGATTCCAGCTGTGTTTGTGTTATGTGCACAGAGCTGGTGTGTCGAACCCTAATGAAAATAAAGCTCACTGGTAAATCATGTATCAAATGCAAAAAGCAGCGAAAAGGTTGATGAATACAAGCTGACGTCACCTGAGCACTGAGGCGTTCAGAACCGTCGGCTTTTTGATTTTCCACGTTAAAGAGGAATTTACAGGACAACACAATACACTTTCTTGTGTGTGTGTGTGTGTGNGGGGGGGGGGGGGTCGCTACAGTTTCCCTGAGAGGATAGTCTCATTAAAGGACCATACCGGTGATTCTGCATGTAGACTGTGGAAGGGACAGTCATTTTTAATTTTCCCGGTAAAAGCCGTCTTCTCCTGGGACTATATTTCCTGGCGGAGACATACATTTCATATATTTTCTTCCATGCAGCTCCATGTTGGATCAGTTAAATAAAGTTATTTTGACAAAAAATATTTAAAAGGCATCATATTTTTTGTGGATTCTTTATTTCAAGAACGTTTCAAGTCTCTACAAATTAATTTTAATAGCATACTGTGAACTGAAACCAGTGGCGGTCTGGAAGGTAAGAAAATTTTATGATTTGGGAAATGAGGTCAGTAAAGTCAGGTGTATGTGGGTTGTATATATTGGGCTCAAACATAGAAAACCACAGGTACGGCCCTTTATCAGACAGCAAATTGAATATATGGCACCTTTTGTCAACAATGTAAAGTTCATATTGGCTGTTGCAGGTTGTTTGCAATATTAGCATATTTCATATAAGTGTGCTGGACTTGCTTTCTCCATTTAAAAAATGTATGATGGTTGATTGATAAATTCTGAACCTAGCAAAGATCTAAGAGGTGTTGCAGTTATGATAATTTCTTCTCATATTTTTGTCTTAAAAAATTTCTACAGGTGATGCTCATCTGATGTCATGAACCAAACAGCTTCCAGCTGAACAGGTGAGTCTGAGGCCAAACCAGGTGAGTGAGGTGACTGCTGAACTGCACGGCTCGAAATAACTAAAGGAAGAATATTCTTGTTTATTGTCACTTATATATCTTGAATCCAACATACAAAAAAATTAATCAACGGTAAGTTAGTCTAAACAAGAATGAATGATTAAGTTATTGATGATCTATTGGCATCAGAGAAACACAAAACCAACATTTAATTTATTTTTTGAGTGGCTCAGTTCAAAGCTACAGTCATGAATAGCAGCTTGTCTGTGGCCTCAAAATTAAACCCCCCACAGTTCATACTAATCACCAAAGTATTACAGTTCTGTTCACTATCTATCAGGCTCAGAACTTATCAATCAAAGCCACGTTTGGTTCCTGGTCAGTTTCAGGACGCGTAATCACGGCGCCTTTCTCCTCCAAAAANTCAAAGCCACGTTTGGTTCCTGGTCAGTTTCAGGACGCGTAATCACGGCGCCTTTCTCCTCCAAAAACAGCAAAGTGTGGAAACTGACCTGTCCACGCTGATCACGCAGAGTGTCATGATGGACGCGGTGCAGCACATGACGTCCATCCCGATGAAGATGTTACAGAAAACCTCCCCGAAGAGCCACTTCCCGCCGGTCAGGTCCGTTACGATCACGAACGGCATCACCACGATGGCCACGGACAGATCCGCCACCGCTAAGGACACCAGCAGGTAGTTTGAAGGCTGCCGTAGCTTCTTCACCACGCACACGGCGATCACCACCAGCGTGTTTCCCATCACGGTCACCGCCGTGATGACCGCCAGCATCACGCCGATGATGATCTTCTCCGGTCGCCCGAAATCCAGCAGCTGCTCCCCGCACGACTCGTTCCACATGGCCGCGGGGCTNCTCCGGTCGCCCGAAATCCAGCAGCTGCTCCCCGCACGACTCGTTCCACATGGCCGCGGGGCTGCTGTAGAGGAGCTGCAGGGTTCCATTCAGAACTTCAGAAATGTCCTCCTTCTTGTTGAAACTCAGCTCGATGCCCGAAGTGTTGAACATCACGGCAGCGTGATCCCGGTGGACCTGCAGGGGACGCCGCGCCTCTCCGCTCCCGTTACGCGCATCGTTGGAGATCCGTCAGCCGCTCCGGTCCCGTCTGGCGGTTTCGGGCTGAGCGGGTTTCAGCTGCGCCGCATCAGAGCTCCAGAGTCAGGAGGTTCAGACTCTTCATGTCTGATCTTCACCTGAGGAAGAGGAGGCATGCGTAAAACTCGCTGTTTCCGCTCCAGAGGAGAAGCTCTCGGTTCACTTCCACGGCTGATACGGAGCCTTTCTTTCTTTCTTTCTTTCTTTTTTTTTTTGGAGTCGCAAACAGCAAACAGCAGCTGTCCACGTGCCGCAGAAAGACTGATGATGTCATCAGGGTTATTTTGGTGTTGCTGATTATTTGTACTTTCAGTGTTTATCATTCATTCATTAATTCATTCATTCATTCATTCATGTGCTGAGTTTTACTTCATTAATTTTTTAACCATCCATAAGTTAGAATGAAGAAGTTGTTTTCCTGAACTGGTGACACAAATCAAACATCTCATTTTGACTTATCATGGCTTATTTGCTGTTGTATATTTGTATATTTTCCTGTAATATTTCGTTGTTTTTGTAATTTGTCTGGTCTGAATTGTCTCAGGACATTTCCTTCCTTCCTCCACTTTTTTTCCTTATTTATTGATTTATTTTAGGGAGTTTTGGGCTGGAATGATGTGAGCCTGTAAAGACTTTTCAGACATTGGATGTGAACCGAACTAAAGCTGAACATAAAAAGAAAATCATCTTAAAACTTATAACACTGTAAGCATTTTCATTTAATGTAAAATAACAGTTTAATCTCTTCTCCTGTTGTTTGTGTTACATTTCTGTCAGTGATTGATGTGACGTTTATTTACTTATTGTTAATAAAGATAAAGAAACATTAGAGATGCAGCAGGATGGAGGTCAGGGAGCATCAGGGTCCTTTAAAGCTTTAATGGCTTAGTTTTAATTTGCGTCTATATTCAAAGAAAGTCTAAATATGACTTTTTAGCATCTTTCTATAATTAGCTATTATTACCTCCTGTTGAGATTTGTGCTAATCAACAATCAGCTAATGTAGAGTTCCTTTGTCAAATTGAGAGAAAACAGAACCAAATCTGTTTAAGTTTCATATCTGGCTTTGAATTATCATCTCAATAATCACACATTTAATTTTTTTTGTCTTCCTAATATTCAGTATTCTCAGCCTCTTTACACGATGTGTTCAAAGTCCAGCTTCTTTATTCTAAAAGAAAAATCATTGCAGCTGAAATGTCTTTTCCCAGATGCTTCTTGACCTGGAAAGAGAAAAAATGAACTTTGTGGCCTTTCGCCAGCACATCAGCCGCTTATAAATAGAAACTCTAAAAAAAAAAAACACTCAGCTACAATTACGTTTCCTCTGGCAGCTCAGCGAGGACAAAGTGCTTTTTCCTGCTTTATTTTGGATGACTGGCACTGAATCATTCTGAGGTTCATGCTCATATAATGGATTTTTTTTTTTTTAATTGGAAATAAATATATAGAAATCAAAATTACTAAAGAAAAGGTAAATATGTCAAACTTCATAATGGAATTTTTGTCCAGGTGTAAATATGCTGCACCGCAATTTTAGTGAATTTCAACAATCGATATGATTTGAAAGCAAAGATTTGGTTTTAATATTGGTTAGGACATTTTTAGTTGGGCAAGTTTGTGTGTGTGTGTGTGTGTGTAATTTAAACAGTTCATGTCAAACATCTGATAACAGGAAGTGACAGGCTGAAAATGACGCCAGCAGGTTGCCTTGCGTAAACCTGAGCACTTGCCTCTGGAAACGTGACCTTTCACCTCTGACATCATCACCTCATAATGACCTCAGCGTGAACTTCCCTGATAGCAGGAAGTCTGGGAGCAGCTGCCGGCGATGGCTGACTTTCATGTCATGTGACAGTCGTGACGGATGAGTCGGTAACGGCGAGGAACAGCCAGATTAGTGGCGACCGCATCCGAGCGGGACGGAGCGGGACGGAGCGGGACGGCGGACGCTGAGGGATTGTGGGAAACAGCAGCGGCCTTTTCAGAGCCTGAGAGACAAACACGTCACAGCTGCTGCGTCTGCATCAGGATAAAAAGAAAAAAACATTTAAAAAAGATGCAAGAGACCAAAAAAAAAAAAAAACATTCCCAAAGGTCCTTTCTGTCTCCAAGTTCCGCCAGGGGTGAATTAATTAATTAATTAATCAATTTCTCCCTCTTTTTTCTCTCCTTCTCTCTTTCTTTCCTCTTCTCTCCATGAAGTCTGTTTTATCTTTTAACTTTGTCGTTTATATTAATAATGGAATTTGGTTGTTTTTCATGTTTTCAGAGCAGAAGCTCTGGAACGCCGTTAGATCAGAAATTTGGAGAATCGACTTGGAACTTTCTGCGTTGAGTAAAATGGATAGAACCACTTCCTTTGGGAATGTTCCTGTAACTTCCAGAAAATGCTCCCAGAACGTTCCTGAAAATGCTAGCTGTTATCCGAGTCTTAGAGGAAAATCATGTCCTCTCACATGTTTTCCAGATTCTAGTTCGATCTGATCCTGTTTCCTGCTGCGGAGCCCAGCAGGTTTTATGGTTATGAAATACGGCGTTATGAGTTATCAACTCCTGCTGTAAAACCCGGAGCAGGAAGAGAAGCAGAGATAACAGCTGCTGCCCTTTCTCCGGCTTCCTTCCATCTTAGGATGGAGGAGCAAAATTTGAGTTTTTTTGGTTAATTGTGATTCAAATTTAAACAATTCCATTATCAATTCATAAAATAAAAAAACAGATCTTATAAATAGTCTAATTTCTATTTGAACACTAGTAGCATAAATAACGCAACTAGCATAAGTAACTCTACAAGCATAAGTAGTAGTAGCAAAAGTAGCATAAGTAACGCTAGCAGCATAAGTAATACTAGTAGCATAAGTTCCAGCAGTGTAAGTTCTGTGTGATGTAGTGCGAGTACTTGATTACGGAAAGTGTAGAAGACCAAGCTTGTATTAAAAACAACATGGCGGCTGTGACTCTGGCACCTTTACGGCAGATGTTTGGACTTATTTTAGCTTTCAGAAGCAAAAATGAGCCCAACAAAATTAAGGCCATTTGCAAAAGATGTAACTCAGAAGTAAAATTTTGTAGCAACACGATGAACTCGTGAAGCCGTGTGATGAGGCGTCACGCCGCCGTGACGTCTGCAGCACGACGCCTGAATGAAGACATATGACGTAGAAACCACATCGACCTGCAAGCTGCACCTGTCTCACCTCCAGCCAAAAACATAAGCCAGTCGTTACTATTCTTATATGGAGGATATGCGTCCTTACAGCGTCGCCGTGACAACGTGGGATTTAGGAACACGGTTCAAATCCTGAAATCATGGAATGCTAAGCAACACGACAACATGCTAGTGAGGCGGATACGCAAAGCTTCATGACGTCAAAGAGCATCAGAGCCTCTACAGTCACCCAAAGGTCAAAGGTCAGCCTGAACAAGTTTCCTTTAAAACACTCAGTAAGTTTTCTACATAGATTTTGAAAGAACATCTTCATTTTTTAGATACAATAATGTAATTTAGAAGACATTTATTTTCTGGTCACGTCTGACGGTGCTGAAGCTAAGGCTGGAGCGTGATTCCAACGCTCCGCCCTGACAGGAAGAGGCTGGAAGCAGAGAAGAAGTAGGATGAAAGGAGGAGGAAGCCTTTGACATCCAGCTGTGAGAAGTCCATCCATCACGATTATCGACCGGGAGGAGCCGGAGCGCTGCCGGTCCCTCTGACATGCTCTAAACAAGAAACTAATCAATCGCTTTCTGAATAACTGATCAGTCACTCTGAATTAAAGATCAGATCTGCAGCCTGGATGAAGCATTACGGTTTTAACCTACCTACACCTATCTACTGTACCTACCTACCTACCTTCCTTCCTACCTACCTACCTACCTACACCTATCTACTGTACCTACCTACCTACCTTCCTTCCTACCTACCTACCTACCTACCTACACCTATCTACTGTACCTACCTACCTTCCTTCCTACCTACCTACCTACCTACCTACTGTACCTATCTACCTACCTTCCTTCCTACCTACCTACCTACCTACACCTATCTACTGTACCTACCTACCTACCTACCTACACCTATCTACTGTACCTACCTACCTACCTACCTACCTACCTACCTACCTACCTACACCTATCTACTGTACCTACCTACCTACCTTCCTTCCTACCTACCTACCTACCTACACCTATCTACTGTACCTACCTACCTATCTACCTACTTTCCTTCCTACCTATGACCTATCTACTGTGACTACCTACCTACCTTCTTACCTACCTACCTACCTGCCTACCTACTTATCTACCTATCTATCTTCCTTCCTTCCTTCCTCATTAAATGTTGCACAACAGTCCAGTTCATTCATAAATGGTGTATATTTATGGACCATACTGGCAATCATACATTTTGAGTCCAATAAATACAACCCACATACATGTTACGTTAGTGACCACCACTTCCCAAAATATAAACCATATTTTAGTTTTCCTGTAATTTTTTAAAATCCTCTAATCTTTCAAAATCAAATGTTCAGGTGATACACACCTTAAAATTCAGCATTTCACCTGTTAACACTTTTGCACGATTGTAGAAGACACGGTCATTTTAACTTCTTTATAAAAGTTGTCTTCTCTTGGGACTATATTTATATAAATTATAATGATCGCGCTTTCTACAGTTGTGAATAAGTGTTAGCAGGTGAAATGCTGATTTGGCAAATTAAGAGGAAAAGTAAAATATGTTTTGTTTTTTTTTTTGTCAAATGATTGGTAGAATGTGGGTTTTATTGGGCTCAAACATGCAAAATCACCAGTATGGTCCTTTAACTTTAATAGACCGGAGACGCCAGCAATTTAACAGATGGCAGGTCTGAAAGGGACTTTAATTATGTAATGACTGTCTAAATAAAGTACCAGTACAGCATGCAGGTCTTTTTGATGTCCTGTAAATATGAAAAATTCATAATTCAGCCTCAGTAACAGTGAAGCTGCAGCACCCCCATGTGGTCATTCCTGACAGGACAGTCCATCAGTGGACACATGGCAGATGTTTTTATACAGCAGACTGCTGATGGTCAGGATTCAGAATTTAAAGGACAATACCGGTGATTTTCAATGTTTAAGCTCAATAAATACTCACATGCGTTACGTTCCTGCCAACTATTTCCCAAAGCGTAAAACCGTATTTTACTTTTACTGCTATTTTGCCAAATCATCTAATCTTTCAAAACAAATATTCAGGTGATACACCCACCTTAAAATTAAAGGACCATACCACCCATTTTGAATGTTAGAACCTAATATATTCAATTTTCATACATGTAATGTTACTGACAATCATTTCCAAAGCATGCTACTGGAACGGTGAATTAAAAATGTTTTTCCTACCTTCCAGACCTCCATTGGTTTCAGTTCATTCTGCTATTAAAATCAACTTGTTGATACTGTAAACGTTCTTGGGATAGGTAATCCATCATCACCAACAAGACGTGTATTCAGGTTTTTTTAGAAGTTATGTAATTTTAGTGTTTAAGCTCAATAAAAAGCGTGGAGTGAATGTATGCCTCCACCGGGGAATATAGTCCCAAAAGAAGACCTGCGTTTATGGAAAAATTTAAAGGACCGTGACTTCATAAGGCTGTGTAACTATTAGCAGGAGAAACATGGATTTTTAAGGTGGGTGTATCACTTGAATATTTGATTTTGAAAGATTAAGAGATTTAGCAAAATATCAGGAAAGCTGAAATACGGTTTTATCCTTTGGAAAATGATTGTCAGTAATGTAACATGTATGAAAACTGGAAATATTAGGCTCAAACATGCAAAATGGGTGGTATGGTCCTTTTGCCTGCTAATGTATACAGCCAAATGTAGAAGCTGTCTTTTGCTGGGACTATATTTCCTGGCAGAGGCATACATTTTTCCCTCATGTTAGACGGATTAAATTCATTTACTTCAACACTAAATAAGAAAGACGTTTGGTTTGCTGTGATGTTTATCTCAAGCACGTTACGAGTCTCCACAAGCTGATTTTTATAGTGAACTGGAATGAACTGAGAATAGTGGAACAGTGGAAGGTAAGACAAACAATTATAATATTTACTGCTAAAGTTGTATTTTTGGAAAATGGTTGGTAGTAACGTGTATGTGCGTTGCATTTATTGGACTCAAAGTGCAAAATCACTGGTATGCTCCTTTAAAGCCTCATCTCTATGAAGTCAGACCAAAAAGACTCGGAGAAAAAGCGCCTAAAATCATTCTTTGGCACAATATAGATGAATGTTAATTGGTTTCATACAGAATTCCAACATTTCAGCACAATAATCTTTACGCTGCTTTAAAAAAAAATGTTTTCTAATAAACCTTTAACATGCTAGTAGTGTAAATTTTTACATGCTAAATATTGCAGCGAGGAGTCCGATCCTTTCAAATGCTAATGTTTCAAAACTTAACAAGTGATTTTTCTAGATTTATTTTACAGACATATGTCTTAAAAAGAGGACTGGCACATATTCATATGTTGGTGTTCATAATCTTTTTTTTTTTTTTTTTTTTTNTTTTTTTTTTTTTTTTTTAATCTTGTGTGCTTTTAATTCTGCGCATTACGTTGAAGCTGTGGGCCTTAATTTTTTCATTCTCTTTCCTGTTCATATGGAGTCAAATTAGTTTGACTTTTAATTTAACTTTTCATGACTCCATATGTTCACTTTCAAGAATTTTGATAGTTTTTATAACTTTACATCACCATAAATGTCACAGTACACAATATACATAAATACACAACGTCAAGTGTCTGTCTATAAAATAACCAGGATGTGTCGAGTGTGTTTTCTCCTTATTTTCCTGTTTTAGTGCTAAAACTAAAACTTAAGCAACAATCCATTGTAGACAGAACTCAGAAAGTCCAAAGTCTCTGGATTTCTGTTTCTGCTGCTTAAATGCCAATAATATTACAGGAAATTCTCATTATTCCTGCTAATATTGATATTAGCATAAAACAACTGTTCTTTGTACCTGTTGGAAGTTTGCTGCTGTAAACTCGTCCATGATGCTTCCCAAGCCATCAGAAAGTACAACATCTGGAGCAGGGCAGGAAGTACACTGAGGCTGGATTACAAGTCTTGATTCGCAATTCTGATTTTTTGCCTATATCCGATTTTTGTTCAGCATATTTACATTTTCTTTTTTAAGCGGCTCATATCTGATACCTGTATTTACACGGTNTTTTTGTTCAGCATATTTACATTTTCTTTTTTAAGCGGCTCATATCTGATACCTGTATTTACACGGTTTGACCTTTTACCTGTAGCAGCAGGATGCAGCTGCACATTTCTGAGATGGATGAAAACAAAACGCTTCAGTGGATGAGAGAACTGTTCAAAAATATAATCAGCAAGTTAAAACTTTAACATGCAGAGAGAAACATCTGATATGTTGTGTGAGCGTTTATCTCTCCTATCAGGACACGTAGTNTTAACATGCAGAGAGAAACATCTGATATGTTGTGTGAGCGTTTATCTCTCCTATCAGGACACGTAGTTTCCTGATAGTTTCCGATCACGGAGGAGAAGCGGGTGGAGTGTTGCTGTAACAGGAGCCTGTTATCACACACCAACATGTCTATTTGACATTTAACACACATCAGTNGTGTTGCTGTAACAGGAGCCTGTTATCACACACCAACATGTCTATTTGACATTTAACACACATCAGTGTCTGATATATGTAGCCTAGCATGTCCTCCATTTCTGTTTACAGAGAGTGATCATCGTATTGATCGCTTACATCATCCATATGCAGATAAAATAGAACATGATGTCGGAGTCGAAATGGGAAGGAAATTCCGATCTGTGTATTTAGACAGCAGTCGCATTGGTGGATATCCGATATGTATCTGATTTATTTCCACGTACTGAAGTGGCCCAAATCGGATCTGAGCATATCCGATTTCATGTGGCTTTTTACCATTTACATCTTCAGGAAACATATCCAATACGTGTTGCATGTGCGCGAAAAATCGGAATCAGGTCACATGTGCGTGGTTGTGTAAATCCAGCCTGAGAGGAAATGCAGGTAAAGTACCTGGAATGTTCCTGAAGAATTCCTGCCAGTACATCTGTCTGTCACTTGGCCAGCAGGAGGCGAAACTGAGCACGCTCAGAACAATCCATGTCTGTATAAATAAATTTAATAAATGTTCATCCAGCCTCAGCGACACGTTCAGAGAAATAACAACGAGCTGGAAACTGCCGTCTTCCTGTTGGTGGAGCGTGTCAGGTGGCGGTTTAGTCCAGAGGAACCACCGACATTCTGGGAGGTACCGAGGAGGCGACCTGCTTCGACTCCCTCATCTTGTCCAGGCTGAAGAGCAGGTCCCGCTGAGTGACCGGCCGCAAACGCTCCTCATCCACAGGTCTGGAGCAGAAACAGAAGAGGTCAAAGGTCATAAACATGTAACAATATTCTCTGGGAATACTTCAGTATATTACCCCTCATCAGCGCATACTGGTTCACCCTAAAAGACAGGAAATGTTCCGTTTCGTTTTGAGTCTTACATCTCCTCTTCCTCGGAATCCTGCAGATGCCGAGCGATCTGCCTCATCTGCTCTTTGCGGACGTAATCTCGAACCCGATACATGGCGGCGTCGCGGCAGAGCTCCCGGAGGTCGCTGCCGGAGTAACCATCTGTCCTCTCCGCGATCTCCTTTAAATTAATGGTGTTGCTGAGCTGAACGCCAGAGAGACAAAGACAGATCTTTACCTTTGCGTGGAGAACAGCTTGTTAGCTCGTCAGAGAGCTTTTATTAAGAAAACTGTTATTTCCTCAGAAAAGCTCGACAAAAAGAGAAAAAAACAACTTACATTTTCTCCTGCTAAGATCAGCCTGAGGATTTCCTGTCTCTGTCTGCTGTTCTGGAAAGACAACAGCAACAAGGTTCTATTTGGAAAACAAATCACGTGGAACTGTGCTGGATTATATCTTTCACGATAACTCCAGCATAATTTTTTATAGGATGAGAATTTGTCGTAAAATTGATGATATTACGTGTCGTGTTGATGAATTTTCACATAATGTGCAACAAGAAGAACAAATCAAGCATGTCAGGAAGTAGCATGTAGCACCTGATGAGTTAGGTCCTAAAACCTAGCTACCTCCTTCAGCTACTAGCTAACTGGCTAACAGCTAAAGGTAGAAACACAACAAATTAGTTTCTCCACCTGAAGCAGAAACACNCTAACTGGCTAACAGCTAAAGGTAGAAACACAACAAATTAGTTTCTCCACCTGAAGCAGAAACACCAAGAAAGTCACAAGTCACATGAGGAGGAGAGCCAATCAGCTGATGTGATACACAAAACAAACAGAAAGTGATGCAAGTATAGCTGGAGCGTTAGGTAGCTGTACTTCCTGCGACAGAACAAGCTAACGGTGAAGTGAAATTACTGATGCGACTTGTTGTTATGATGTATGAACAGCATTAGCTTAACCATTAATAGTGTTAGCTTAGCCGCTAAGCTAACATCGGGTGAGTTCTTGGCTTGTGGTGGATTTGGACTTCAGAGTGTATTTAAGTTCAGTTTAGTTTAGTTTAGCTAATTTAGCTCTGGGGGGAAAATCATAACCCGCCAAACATCAGATCTGATGACATCATCAGTCATTTTATTTCCTGATACTATTTGGTGGACTAATTTTATCAATATGAATCATGAATAATGATAGTAATAAGTATGTGTGTGTGCAGTACTGTACGTAACACAGATAAAACAGTTGTGTTGGAGTAGTGCGTCTTACTGGCAGGCCGACATGAAAGGTGGTGGGCATCCTGCGTAGGATGGCCGGATCCACGTCCTGCGGCCGGTTTGTCGCTCCCATCACCATCACCTTCAGTCACAACAATCATAACGAGTAAACAGGATATCATAAACCGTTTTACTCAGACAGTGCAGGCCGCCGCCGCCGAACACCTGATAATCTACGGACGCTCCTGTCCGATCCGTCACGGAAACCCCGTTTGTGGTACGCATGCGTGTCCAGATCCGGAACATCCGGTCTGTCAACGCTGCAATTTACGGCAGTTTCTGGACCGTCAAATAAAGTTCAGGGAAAAAAAAAAAAAGGTTTATGTCGCTTCTAAATTTTAAATACGTCGTTTTTGAAGTTAATAAGAAGCTGAATAAAGTTGTTTGTCAGTTAATACAATTTAAAAGCAGACATGTAAATAATAATATGGGGATAAAATATTATTATCAATGACTAATTAAAAGTAAAAAATATATATTTATAATAATTAAATTTATATAAAATTAACATATTCATTAGAATTAACATATTAACACTACCACTACTACTACTACTACTACTACTACTATTACTATTACCACTGCCACTACTACTACTATGACTACTACTACTACTAATAAAAGTAATAATATTTCCTATCCTAAGATATTATTCTGATCCATCAGAATTCTTACTTTTTAGTGCACCACTGGATTTTGGTAGTATTGCATAATCAATTTTTAAAAGTGAACAAGTTTTTATCAGCCGTTTAAATTTAAATTTCTGAAATGTTGTATTAAACTTAAGCGTCGCAAAAAGGAAAATAGACGCGTTTGTCAATGCAATGCGCATGCGTGCAACAAATCGGGTTTCCGGGATGGATCGGGTTTACAGGCAGTTCATACTGCTGATGGCATGTATGACCTGATGGATCCATGACATCGGCTGTTGTCAGGCAGATTTAATGTGAGTTAGCGATATGTAAGAAATGGTTCAGCCTTGTCTGACAGAGACTTCTGTCCACAAATTCAGAAGACAAGGACGCGGCTTCTCAATGTTATAAAATATGAGAATATATAAGAAGATGTGAGAATGGCTAAAACAAATTTAAAACTTTTACAGGAGTTCCTGTCTCTGGATGGATATGAATGGATTTGACTTCACAATGTATAAGAAATTCTTATTTACTTATTTATTTTGTTTAGTGAAGTTTAATATAACCGTATCTGCAAAATCTGTACCACACTGGATCCGGTTTGTATGAAAAAGTGATGTCTTGTCAGGTCACGTGGGCGAGGCATGATGTATGTATGACAATAATAAAAATTCATTCATTCATTCCTACGAGGGAAAAATGTTTAAGAGCAACAACCTTACAAAAAACCTGACAAACCTAACAGAAACTAAATGTCTATAACAAGATTAGACCATATCTCACTCTTACTGTCTCAAATACATACCTCCATGCAATCATTCTCTCAACAATATCCTCTGTCTCCCAGTCTGCTCTCTCACCACAAAGGAAGTCATAGAACCAACAGCAAAACTAGACAGCAGAGCTTAGAAAATCCATGGAGACCCTCCCCCGTGGACTCACCACTGCACTGCACTTTCACATTTTATCGCCCTGACTTTTCCAGACTACACTAATAATCTAGCTGTTAAATTGTACTTCCAGATCATAAACGGTAACTCATCTCCATCGCTTAACGCTCTTCTTCCTCGGCACAAACAAGACAGGAACACATCACCAGATCAGCCTTTCATGCACTTATTCCAGTGCCACCTTCCAAAAATTATTATGGTCAGACACACTTTTTTCACACATACACCAAAATCTGACATTTCAAACAGGCATCAAACACCACCTGATAGGACACACCTGTAACCACTGATTCAACTTTCATACACCATCTTGCTCAGCCCACCTCTCATCTGTAATTTGTACTTATCCTTTGTTTGTTTTGTTTGTTGCCTTGCTTTTATTTATGTATTGTTGTTATTATTGTTATTATTATTGCTGTTATTGTTATTATTATTATTATCATTTTATTTGTAATGCAATGCAATATGTTATCTTACAAGACAGGAACCTGCTGTAAACCAGTTTTTTTTTTAACTGAGTCAAGCCATTTAATTTAATTTAAAACACATTGATGTTACTTTTAATCTTTTCCTGTAAAGTAAACCTTGATCTGTATTGAATCAGTCGATCGTAACATTGAGCTTATCAAAGTTAGTGTCGGTGCTAAAAGCCTGATGGACGTGTTTCAGAGCTCCGGCTGCATTACCAGGCTGGTTGCACAAGTGTCCAGGCCGTCCCACAGGCTCAAGAACTGGGCCTTCATCATGGCGGTGGTCTCGTGGTCCAGATTGGATCTGTTCCTCAGAAAAGCATCTAATTCACAAAAGACAGTCAAAGTCAGGCAGATTTGAGCTGATATTGGTATTTTAATAAATCCGGATATTAACTTGTCATGTTAGCAAAAGCTAATATGACTGAGGAGCAAATATGATTCCATTTGAGAATTTCAGCAGCGGTTAAAACCTGCAGCGAAAGCCGACTCGCTGCGCTTTAAGCAAAGAAAAGTCATTAGTTTGGCTTTAAATGTTTGAATGTTCCAAGTCTAAATGTTGCTTCACGGCTTTCCCTTACAACATAAAATTCCAGGCCAAATCCTTTTATTAGTTTCAAGAAAATGGTAGAAAGATCCAGCACTGACAAGCAGCACAGTCTGCTTTTAACAGCAGGATGTTCAAAATATTAGCCATCTTCATATAACTTGCGGCTAAATGTGTAAGAAACGAACACAATTCCTCGTGCCTTATTTAAAAAGGCTGCTTCATGCTTATCAAAATGTGGCGTAATTACAGCCAAAACGGCCGTGGAGGCCAAATATAAGTTATTCACAAGGTCATGTCTAAAAATATTAAACAATTCAGACAGCGAGACGTAGAGAGGGACATAAAACAGGCAAACTACTTTAAACGATGACTGGGGATTATAAAGATGCCAAACGGCTGATTAGAAGCTGTACTCTGAAACAGAACAGAAACTGAAACAGGAAAAACCGGTTTCCAGGGTCGTTTATAAATGGAACAAAGAGGCTGACGAGGTCTTACAGGACTGCTTTGAGACAACTGACTGGCAGATGTTTGAGGACGCAGCTGATGGCAACATCAATGCACACACAGACTCTGTCATAGGCTATATAAGTAAGTGCATCGATGATATTGTCCCAAAAGTCATTATACGCATTTACCACAATCAGAAACCCTGGGTTGGCCAGGAGATTCGTGCTAAACTTAAAGCACGAACCAACGCCTTTA
>VXCM01004888.1:5302-38983 GCA_014773175.1 Lucifuga dentata
AAAGTCCCACTCAGACATCATGAAGTTTTTTAAAAGTGTGGCGACATGCAGATTGACAGTGAGACCTTCTTTTGGACGAGCCTCCTCATCTTCTTAGACATGGTCTTTCACTGGCTGGCCTTTGTTATTCTCGCGAGGTTGATCCCAACAAAGCATCTAGAAACACAGTTTGAACATAGTTCAAGTAAAACTGGCATTTGAGATTCAACAGAAATTCAGTGCTTCACAGAATATTCTAAATTTCATATGGATCAGACTGAGGACTGGCAGGTCGTGACTTGTGTCTAGGTGCTCTCAACACTTGCTGCAATGGTGGACACCTATCAAGCATGGACAAAGTAAAGATAGCATTAGGGTATATTCTAATCATAGGAAAAAGGTTTGACAATTAAACTTACATTAGCATGAAGTATCAGTCCTTCCTTTCTCTCAGCAAAGTCAGCCATTAGCTGGATGACGTAGAGTCAGGTCAGCATCCTCACCCTGGACAGGACAGACTGGACATCTTTCTTTTTGCCTGAAATACCCCACAGTTACTCCTGCATTCTACTGTAGAACGTTCCAATCCATCACCAACTCAAAATTAGGTATACAGCCATGAGTCCATAGATGCCCACATCAGTTAATATGTTGCTGTAGGTCTGAAACAAACATAATCATTTCTGTCTGGTCTTTGCAGATCATACATGAGCTCTGACATATCTGTAGCTGGTTTTAGTTGCTCAGCTACAAGAACCCACTACTACACTGTAAAGCATTTCAGGGTGGTTCAACTTAAAAACATAAGTTCCCTTTCTGCCTTGAAAATGTGAGTTCACTCCACATAAAAATCTCTGTTTTAATTGAAACAGAGATTCATTTTATTACTTTTTTTTTTTTAATTTAACCTTTATTTATGCAGGGGTAGCTCACTGAGCATCAAATGCTCTTTTGCTGAAATGCCCTGCTCACACACCAAGAGGGTGATCTAATCAGAACCTGATAGCAGAATGAAGCAGGGAGGTCACTAAAAGAAAACACACTCTCTCTGATGGTTACACACCAAAAAAGTAGAAAGCATTCAAATGTAACTCAAACTGCTACAGCAACAAATAAACTTACACAAAGCTATAACATTCATAACAAGGATTATAACAGATACTTACAACAGAAATATTTCCAACAGAACTCAAAGCATGTAACAATGCTGCAAGGCATGCTGGGAAAATCAGAGCAGCGTCATGTGTTATTTAATCAAAACAATTGATCATTGGAACTCTAAACCAGCCTAAACTCCTGCAATAGTTGACAGTACTTAAAGATTCTTACAGATTTTAAGTTGTATTAACTTTTACAAGGTTTTTGAATATTCCTTATTTTTCTGAGTAGAGTGTACTATTGGGATTTACAGTGTACCAAAATATGTGTTTACATCGTTTATTGATTAGCTTAAGTTGCTTTGTACTACATTTCATGATGTAATGATATGGCAAAGCTGAGTTTCCCAGCTAAAAATTCATGGTNGCTTTGTACTACATTTCATGATGTAATGATATGGCAAAGCTGAGTTTCCCAGCTAAAAATTCATGGTGCCTAAATTTGTTTTTGAATTCCCCTGTTTTGTTTTGTTTTTTAAACCTGATAACTTAAAAAAGTAAGTTGAATGAACACTGACAACAGTCCTAAACTTTCTAATAGTCAAGACAACAAATGATTTTAAGTTCAGTTTCTGTAAAACTTAGAGAATTGAGTGCAACATCCAAAACTTACCATGATTCTTTGAGTTAAAGAGAAGAAAGAAGTTCACATAACTAAAGAGGGCTGTTGTGTTTTACAGTGTACTGTTAGCTAGCTAATGCTTACTAATGTTAAGTTGGCCTAACATTAGTCTTAATTAAGTGTAGATGAACTCAAGAGAAAAAAAGATTACCATAAAAGAAAATAACTTTTGAGACACACAAGCTTTCATAAACAATACAGAGGTGGAAATTCAAATGAGTCCACTATTGTGCTAGCTAGGTGTTTGCTAGGCTGTGTCATTTAAGTGAAAATAAATTGTCAAAAACTAAACAGTTCATCAGCTGGGTAACCAGATACACAGATTTGGTGTTATGTCTTTAGTATGAATTCACTGACCGTTTAGTTTGACTCCAGACAGCAGGATGAATGATAAATACACCATGCTGATGCATCCATGAGGTTCTTGTGTCTCTTCAGAAACTTATTGCTGCCAGAAAAACTACTGTTACGTGCTGTAATGTTGTATAGTAGTGTACTGTTGAACCTGTTCAAAGTAGTATACTATGAATCTTAATCTGTCATTGTTTTAGTACTGGAAAGCATCAAAGTTTACAGTATTTAATTGTATTTGAGAACAACAGTAAATTACTTTTAGGAACTGGCTGTAATTTTACAGTAATTTTTTACAGTGTACTACTACTGCTACTAATATACTAATAATTTACTATTTTGTATATTTTGTATTGCAATTGTCATTTGTCTTGTGCACCATTGTCTGCATTGTTAGCACCTTGTAATTCTTTTATTATTTTATTGTATGTGAACTTGGCTATGTTGTTAAGCACCTTGTAACTTTGTTTTGAAAGGTGCTATATAAATAAAGTTATTATTATTATTATTATTACTACTACTATTACTACTAATGCTGCTACTGTTACTACTACTACTACTTCTGCTACTATTACTGGTGCTACTACTAGTGCTACTAACTACTGCTACTACTACTATTATACTACAAGTGCTACTACTACTACTACTACTACTGCTGCTGCTACTACTACTACAACTGTTACTACTACTGCTATTACTAGAACTGCTACTGATACTACTACTACTGACTATCGATGCTGCCTTCACATACTGACGTGCACATATATAGGCTGTACTTGGTGGACCCAAGAAAACGAAAGCGGAGCAAAGAAAGTGAGAAAACGAAACCTAATGTCCGACTGCCCTACTCCACTTTCGTTTTCTTGGGGCTGCCCAACTACAGCCTATATATGTGTGCATGTCAGTGCGTTTGGCAGTGTCGGAGTTGTGTTGTTTTTAAGGCTGGGTCATCCCGCAAAACCTGGGTGGGTCTTCAGAAATCTGGATGGGCCGCCCAAGTTTTGCCTATGTGTGGGAAACACTGTACTACTACTACTGC
The DNA here is from genome assembly GCA_014773175.1 of Lucifuga dentata. NCBI lineage: Eukaryota > Metazoa > Chordata > Actinopteri > Ophidiiformes > Bythitidae > Lucifuga > Lucifuga dentata. The sequence goes on from VXCM01004888.1 coordinate 8,451, forward strand.
TATTGCAATCATATAATGTATGTCTGTAACTCAGAGTAACAGTATTCTGATTTATGCAGATTTCAGTCTAATTCTGGTGTTTACATGATGTTTGAAAAAAGTTGATTTGAGTGTAATCAAAGTTTTAACGTGCATGCTAACGTACTGATTGTTGAGCAGCAAATTTTCCATGTCTCTGATCTCTGCTTTGCATTTTGTCATTGTCGATGACGTGATGGATGCTTTTTTTTGTTTGGTGTCGGTGTGAACGGTCAGAGATAGTGTTTGTGAGGCAGTAAACTGAGGTAAAGATGGAGAGAAAAGCGAAGAATTGAAAATCTTGAATCTTGACTTTCTTCAGCTTGTTTTTCCTCCGTGTGATCCATCATGTCCTGAGACCCTGCAGGGATGGCTGCCCCTCTCCTCTCATTCAACATTCCTCTCTTTAGACAGGTGTTGAGCCACGCTTCCAAGCAAATTAGTGTCGCCTTCAGCCCCAGACGCCCTGCTGCTGCTTTTGCACAACCGTCAGAATGTATTTGTCACCTTGGAACACCGCCGCAAGATGGTGCAAAGGTCAAATTGCTCATCTCATTCTGCCAGTTTGACAAGTTAATGAGTTAGTAGGCAGTTTTAGCACCAGAGGAAGAGCTGGAAAACGGTCCTGCTGTCTTCAGCTGCACAAAGCATGTTACTAACACTAACCCACCTTGTTTCCAACAACGCGGTGACGGTGCTCATCTAAGACCCGTTTTTCATGAGTTTGGGAGCTGAATGATGGCGACATCAACTTTACAGACATTGCTTTAGAGATTTCATTTGTAAAAGCTGAAATGCTGCTAACAGCTCCTGCTGCTGCTTGTTTCACTTGTTTCCCACCTTCTGCTCTATGATGTCGCAGTTTCTTTGTTCCAGACCAGAAAGTTTTGGGGGCTGGAAAAGGCGGTGTGGGAACCGTTTTTTCCCCTCCAGCAGAGCACCAGTGTTTTTGCAGTGGAAATGCCCTGAACGTTTTACAGTTTGGCTCCGGTACCGCTCATGCTAGAGAGCGTGACCTCTAGCTCGCGCTGTAGAGTGTGAAGCAGTCAGAATGAACAGCAGCACTTCCAAATCTGAGGCTGTAGTAATCTGCCGGAAAACAGCGGATTGTACCTACTTGGTTAGGAGCGAGCTGCTGCCCTAATGAAGGAATTTAAGGGCTGGTTCGTGCATCACGCAGACACAGTGCAGACATAAATGTGAACATCTCCACAATGGACCCTCCGCGTGTCCTGGCATTCGTGCTTCTCGCGCATTTACAACAACCATGCAATCGACCGCACACTTCAACTGTGGTGCTGTATGTTAACAACGGTTGGTGAACTGTCCAAAACCATTATACCAGCCTCCTCTGCTACTTGCTCATCAACGTTGTCAGCCATTGTTTATTTATCTTGTCCTTCTCTTTCCCTTCCACACCTCTACACACTCAATTTTCTCCATACCTCTTCCTATCTCTTCACTTGGCCAATGGCCAGTGTTGGAGGCACTTAATGTCACATGAATGCCGTCTGCGTTGCTTCAAAAAACGAATGGTGCACAACCACATGGTTGACCCTCCAAAGCAGCGTCTGCGCCGGTCATTAAGTCCGCAATTGTTTTTTCAATACCTTATTTATAAATTTTCAATAAACCATAACAAAAAACAAAACAAACAAACAAACAAAAAAAACATTTAACAAAGACACACACACAACAAAAAATAAATAAAAATTTGCAGCCAGACCTCATCATCAAAACAAAATCAAAAGCAGGTACAGTATCATCAAAAAGTAACTTTTCACTCCTAGAGGCCACTCAAAGAGGGACCCCAAATCTTATTAAACTGTGCCATGGAGCCTGTCTTTATATAACATATCCTTTCTAGGTGTAAAAAAGAAATCATACCATTTAGCCATTATTTAAAAACTGGTGAAAAAGGTGATTTCCATTCCTTTAAAATGACTCTCTTTGCCACAGCCATAGCAAAGAACCATGCTTGCTGTTCAGTATGTGAGAACATTCTCGTATCTTCACAACATCCTAACAAAACCAACTGTTCATCAAAAATAATGGTCTTTTCATATAGCTTAGACATGTAACTAAAACATCTTCCCAGTATTTGCCTAGCATAGGGCAGTGAAAGAAAAGATGTGTGAGAGTGCCTTCTGTATGTTTACCTCTGTCACACAGTGGTGAGGTAGATGGAATATTCTGTGCAGTTTAGCTTTGGAGTAGTGCAGCCGATGTAGAACTTTAAATTGAATAAGCTGAATTCTTGTATTAATAGAACATNTGGAGTAGTGCAGCCGATGTAGAACTTTAAATTGAATAAGCTGAATTCTTGTATTAATAGAACATGTACGTATCTGCCTCAATGCTTCTTCCCATGTCTTGTCCGTTACACTCTGATTGAGTTCCATTAAGTCCGCAATTATGTCACACTTTCCACGTGCCTACTGTCGCGTGAAGCATGAACCAGGTTTAAGTATCTCAGGTTCTTATTCATGATTGAGGGCAAAATGGGCCGTGAGGTTGACAGGCAGATTGATGTGGCGTCTGCAGTGATGCGGCGTTACATGGAGTGTGGCGGTGCAGAGAGAGCTGAGTCTGAAGGCAAAGCTCTCAATTTACCAGTCAATCTCTGTTCCAGTCCTCGCTGTGGTCATGAGCTTTGAGTCATGACTGAAAGAATGAGATCACCAATACCAGTGGCTGAAATGAGTTTTCTGGAAGGGTGTCCAGTCTCAGCCTGAAGGATCAGAGAGGAGCTCAGACATCATCGTTGCTGCTTCACACTGATAAGAGCCAGTTGAGGTGCTTCGGGCGTCTGATCAGGATGCTTCCTGGATGCCTCCCTTTGAAGGTTTTCTGGGCATGTTAACCAGGAGGAGACCCTGAATACGCTGGAGGGATTACATATCCCATCTGGTCTGGGAACACCTCGTACCCCCCAAGGGGAGCTTTAGGATGTGGCTATGGAGAGGAACATCTGGACTGCTGCCACCACAACCTGGTCCCGATAAGAAAAATGCATGGGATGATGGGACAGGCCCCATTATCTGTGGAAAAGGGGGTGCCATCGGGTCTAATATATGGCCCCTGTGCCACTCGTGAGCCCAGATCAACTCTATGGTCCAGGAAGCCACAAACTGACCTGATGTGACACGAGAAGTGTTACTGAAGACTTGATGGAGGAACATGTCGTCATTGGTCAGAAGAGTAAAAATGGCAGCAGAAGCCTGTAAATGAAGGTCTGGATCTTCTGGGTCCCATGACTTACTGACCCAGTGGCCACACACACACACACACACACACACACACAGAGCTCGTTGTCTTTGCTCATGACAAGTGGTGCTCTATCAAAAACAAAGTGCTGGTCCCCCTCTGGCATTCCAGCCTGCATTAATGCAGTGGAGCACAAGTGTGTGTGTGTTTTCTCATCAGTAGCAATTGTACTTCGTTCCTGTTCACAAATACAGTATAACACATGATTTATGAAAAGTTAGAGGTGATAACACACACACGCACACACACACGCACGCACACACACACACTCCACCTTGACCTCTGTAATAAGTATTTGTACTTAATGATTCTTAATCCCTCTCGGAAAGTCTGTTGAGTCTGTGATCACAAACACACGCACGCACACACACACATACACAGACACACACTCACACTCAGTGTGGCTTTCTGCCAAGCTGTTCTTCCATAATGGATGAGAATTTGGCAGACATGATTGGTGCTCAGACATGTCAGGAGCTGTCAGGCTGTTAAAGCTGTGGAAGCTTCCAGATCAGCCAATCAGAGAAGTCATACTAAAGCGTTTCTCCCGGCTGGTATGCAGCCACAAAACACTCAGCTCACTCTGAAAGCTGCTGCTGCAAACAAACTCCTCAGATCATCAGGCTGAATTTAACAGGGCTGTAATTAAATAAAACATAAAACTGACTGTGACCCACTGAGCAGTGTGTGTGTGTGCGCACGCATGCGTGCACGTTTCTTTAACAGTGTTTCTTTCATGTGGAAAGAAATATGGCTGCAGCAGCTAATGGAAACAAATGAAACTTGAGATTACTGAACATTTTGTTGATAACATTTGATGAAAGGTGTTCCTGGTTGTTAACTCTGTCTTCTAGTGGTGGGAAAAAATTATTCAATTAATTGTGACTCAAATTTAAACGATTCTGATATCAATTCATAAAATAAAAAAATCAATCTTTTAAATAGTCTAATTTTTAATTGAACGCTGGTAGCTTAAGTAACGCTGGTAGCTTAAGTAACGCTAGTAGCGTAAGTAATGCTAGTAGCATAAGTTGGTAGTAGTGTAAGTAGCGCTGGTAGCATAAGTAATGCTAGTAGTGTAAGTAGCACTAATAGTGTAAGTAATGCTAGTACTGTAAGTAGCACTAGTAGTGTAATACTCCTAGCATAAGTAGTACTATCAGCTTAAGTAGCGCTAGTAGCGTAGTAAAGCTAGCAGCATAAGTAACTCTAGTGGTGTAAAAGCTAGTAGCGTAAGTAGCATAAGTAGCGCCAGTAGCACTAGTAGCGTAGGTAATGCTAGAAGCATAAGTAATGCTAGTAGTGCAAGTAATGCTACTAGTGTAAGCAGCACTAGTAGCATAAGTAATGCTAGTAGTATGAGTAGCACTAATAGAGTAAGTAATGCTAGTAGTGTAAGTAGCACTAGAAGCATAAGTAACGCTAGTAACATAAGTACTGTAAGTAGCGCTAGTTGCTTAAGTAATGCTAGTAGTGTAAGTAAAGTTAGTAGCATAAGTAGCACTAGCAGCATAAGTGCACTAGTAGAGTAAGTAGCACTAGCAACTTAAGTAGCACTAGTAGAGTAAGTAGTACTAGTAGCGTAAGTAGTGCTAGTAGCATAAGTAAGGCTAGTAGTGTAAGTAATGCCAGCAGTGTCAGTAGTGCAGGTAGTATAAGCTGTCTTGGCAGAAGTGGGGATGCAACACAACACCAACACCTCCGAGGTTTAGACAGATGTCTGGATCATTTTGACTTTCAAAAGCAAAAGGACACAAACNCCAACACCTCCGAGGTTTAGACAGATGTCTGGATCATTTTGACTTTCAAAAGCAAAAGGACACAAACGAACCTGACTAAAGTAAGAACATTTACTAATATGTAACACAGAAGTTAAATGTTGTGGCGACATGATGAACTTGTGGAGCCACTCAGGAAGGTGTCACGCCGCTGCAACCATGAAGTCTGCAGCATGACACCTGCATGAAGACAGAAAATGCATCGACCTGCAAGCTGCGTCTGCCTCACCTCCACCAAAAAAAGAACGAGTCCTTACTATTTCATATGGAGGACATGCATCCTTANGTCTGCCTCACCTCCACCAAAAAAAGAACGAGTCCTTACTATTTCATATGGAGGACATGCATCCTTACAGCGTCGCCATGACAACAAGGGATTTAGGAACACACTTCAAATCCTGGAATCACAGAATGCTGAGCAACGTTCAGTGAGACTGCTACACAAAGCTTTATGTGGAGGTCAAAGAGTATCAGAGCCCAAAGGTCAGAGGTCAGCCTGAACCTGTTTCCTTTAAAAACACTCATTAACTTTTCAATATATATTTTGAAAAAATGTCTTCACTTTTTATACAGTAATGTAATTTAGAAGACAAAACCCTAACAACATTTTCCAGAATTTAACAGCATCAAATGGAGTTGGGACTCAGAATTGATATGCTGCCCTGTCGACTTCTTCAGCTCCGAGTAAAATATGTCAGCTACTGGGAATGAAATCTGTTATGGCTGTTCATAGTTCCAGAGGATGATTCATGGTAAACTGGTGACCTCTTGACCTTTCCTCTAGCACCACCCTCAGGACAAACGTAGCATTTTTAGCCTTTGCTGACTTGATGAACAGTGTGGCCTGTAGGGCTGCTGGCAGCGTTTAAAGCTGTCCTGTTTCTATAAAATGATGAATATGCGCATTTACAGTGAAATACTTAACTCTGTCAGCGTGCATGTGATGAAACATCAACAACTGTGTCACAGTATGTGTTTAATAGCCCGCCTGCTGCTGCATGCTGGGTAATATCAGTGAATCAGGTTTCTATGGAAACTGTTCCGCCTGTGTGTTTGTGGCTGCATGTTTCTTTAATAAACTCCAGATTCTGTCTGCAGTTTTTTCACATAACAGGTGCTTATGAGGCAAATAGTAGCTGGACATCTGAAACACGGTGATGTCAGCGCTTGTGTGTGTGTGTGTGTGTGTGTGTGTGTGTGTGGCGTGTGTGTGGCGTGTGTGTGTTTATGGGTTCTCGGGCACTGTGTTATTTTCAGTGTTATGACATTACAAACGGCTGCTTGGAATGTGTCTTCCAGATGTGCTTTTAGTAAGTGGAAGTTGTTTTAATGTGTGTCTGAGAGTGTGAGAGTATAAGTGTGTGTGTGTGTGTGTGTGTACATGCTCTCTCTTATCTATCATGGAGTTGTACCTGTGTGGAATGTGTGTGGAGGAGGAGGATGGATCTGGACGTGTCCAGACTCAGCCTCCCCTCACTGTGTCCACAGGCCAGACTGGGACCCCCGGTGCTTACTGTCTTCCACATCATCCCACCTCCCTGCCCTCATATCGCTTCACACACACACACACACACACACACACACACACACACACTGAGGATCATGGGAATTCTTTCCTCTGCATGTCCTCTTCAGCAACACAATCCTGGTTTTATGCTCTGCTTCAGGTATGTTTGCATTGAGCAGATGTCCCATAAGATATGAAACATATGAAACTATCAGAATAATAGAGACAGAAACTTATTTTCTACATCAGAACATCTCCTGGAATCTCCAGGAATTATAAGGCACTTTTTTCTTTTCAAAAATGAAAGACTCTGACTTAAAAAAAAAGACGCTGTCTTATTCAGCGTCCAGCGGCTCGATGAATGCTCCTACATGAGTTTGCTTTTTCCTCAGGAAAATTCCTCCAGAACACAGGAAGTATCTGCATTTTACCTCCACGGTCTGTTTGGAATAAATAGGAGATGAGGGATGTTGGCTAAAGTGTCTTTGCTTCAGGGGATTTTCCTCGTCTTTGTAATGTTGAAGGGACATTTGGTCGTCATAAGGACAGTTGTACGTGCACATGTACACACAGAGGGAATGCGATCTGGACCAGCTGAACTGGAGGCCAGTTGTTCCGTGGTTCTGTGTTTTCTTTCCTGTGGATTTCTGGCCTGTTGCCAAAGCTGCAACAACTGCAGCTCTTCACTTTACACTATTGATAGGATCTGGAGGAAGAACGCATTAAATGCAGAGCGCATGCTCACATGCTGACATGCACGGTGCTGCATACATGTTTTTTTTTTTTCACAAATTTGTCTATATTTTGAATATTAGAATATTGGGGAAATAAAATTAGAAATGATTACAAAATTAATACAAAAACGTGTAACTATAAAAGAACTATTTACACTCCTGCTCAAAAGTTTAGAATGACACAGAAATGTTTTCTTTTTTTTTGATAGAAATTAACACTTTTCTTCACCATTAAGTGGCATTAAGTTGATGTAAGTATGAAGACATTAATACTGCCTGTTGCTGCTGGAAATTGAATTGAATAATTCATTATTCACATAAAACTGCAGCACCCCATTTTCAGCAGCCATTACTTTGGTGTCCTAATGATACACTCATCACTGTCATGCTCACCTTACAGGCAGATTTTCAAAGAAAAAACATATCTGAAACTGGCAAATAAAAAGAAAGGTACCCATCATTTGTGTTCTTATGCTCATTTGATCCTTTACTAGTTATTTGCCAGTTTCAGACATGACTTTTTTTTTGAAACTCTGCATTAAAGGCCACCATCCCGGAGTTCTCTTTTCACTGTTGCAGATGACACCGATATATACGTATATATATTGTGTGGACTATTTAATGAAGAAGCCAGCTGAGGACCTGTAAGTCGTCTGTTTCTCAGACTACAGACTCTGATGTTGTAGTTTGTATCTGGTCTTTCTGCTTCCTTTCCTGTCCTGTTAGATCCAGTTTGTCGTTTTCTCACTGGATTTGTATGAAATCTGACACATGGAATAACCTTCATTTCACAAAACAACAACAGACTGATGCGTTTCTTGAAAAAGCTTGTTTTTTGCTTTGGCATGTTTTGAACCCAGCATTGAACTTTAGGAAGTATAAGAATAGTACTTTAAAAGCCATAATTGAACAGAAATATGGCTTCATGATATCACATATCACAATCAGATTGTGATTTCTTTTGGCTACGATAATCGTGACCAACAACTGCAAAACAAGAACGGAAAGAAATGGAAATGATGTAAGAGGCTCTGGATTATTTACACGATATTATCATATGTGTATTATTAACATGATATCAAAATTTCATTTTTTAATATCACTGTTGTCGTCAATACCGGTATATCGCGACACCCCTAAACAGAATAATGGGTTTTCAGGTGTGCTAATGCAATTACAAAGCTATCTCTAATAATCATTTAGCATTTAAACATGATTCATTAAGGATGAGCTAAAAGTTTATCAATAAGACACCAGAGAATGGTTTTGTATGGATAATTAATTATAATCAGTAATTTCTAGCATTAATAGCCATTTCCTACATTATTAATGTCATAACTTTATATTTATATTAATTAAATGCTACCTGGGTGAATAGGGACTGCAGGTGGAAATTAGCTGATAGCTAAATCTGGCACAAAACATCTCCTCTCACGTTGATATTAATGGGGTTTTTTATGCATGGTCCTGTCTAAATGAATTAAAAGTTGTTTTTTTTTAAGTGTCAATTTCTATCAAAAATATGCATTTTTTCCTGGATGATTCCAAACTTTTGCAAGTTAGTATAACTATAAAAGCAGATGTAGAAATATGGGCATTAATTAGTGTTTTCTCTGCATGCTTTAGGCCTTTATAAAGGACAGTTAGCAGGGATTTCTCTGCAGGAAACACAAGAAAGGAAGCCAGTAAGCTGAACACAGGCCATGTTAAATCCCCACCCCATCTTTGATACGTGGTTTTAAAAACCGCATCATAAACCGCTGACGTGAACTGTGGAAATGTGTGTGTGTGTGTGTGTCTGTGTGAGTGAGTGTGTCACAAACTGAGCAAAATAGAGGAAAATGAATCACAAAACAGGAGTATAAACAAGAACAGCTCCCTGAACAACTTGTTCAGGGAGCAAGCAAGCATCACACACACACGACTGCTATTGTGCTTGGATGTGTGTTTGTGTGTATGTCTGAGTGGGTGTGAGAGAGAGTTTGAGCATCTCTGTTTATCAGATTGAGGAGTCATTGTGTAAGAGGAGAGGATTAGGGTCTGTACAACTGTGAGAAAAGAGGGAGTGGAGCCAAACATAGACAACACACACACACACACACACAGGCAAAACAGAGTGGAGTCGGTGTGCTCTGCTGCCACCATAATTATTTCCCGTGTTTGACAGGCTGCCAGCAATTACCTGATACCAGGACTCCTTATCTGTTGGATGGAGGGCAGGTTTACACTTGTAGCCCACACTACCCCTCCCTTTTATACACATACACCAGCCTGTGTGGAGCCTACCAGGCCATTGACCATCATGCTGCCCTTTAAGCAGCTGAAGTGAAGTTTGTGATATCAGCAAAGTGAGACGGTACCAAACACCTGAAGTATTAAAGGCTGTGAAAGTCGGTTTCCTCACTGGTGGAAAACAGCAACTTTAGTCCAATTCAGTCAGATTCTAATGGAGACCAGTTTTCACTTACAAACTCTTAAAAGGAACCCTGCTAAATCAGACTTATAGACTTTAGTGTTGTTGAAATACCAGAACTTCTATTGTTGTTTGTTACCAAAAGACATTGCAAAAAGAACATGTGAATGTTCATTATTTCAAATTCATGGCTTTCAGTGTCAATTCTGAACAAGAGATCTCGCCATTACTTTAGACGCACAGGGTTGGTGATGTTTTTTGGTTGTGCTTTGTCGGCACGCTAATAATGCCGTTATGTTTTACCAGGACACAATGGACTAGATGGGGATAAAATACTGCACTGTGCTGCTTTTGGTTGAATTTCCAGTCAAATTTCCAGTCTAATCACTCTTTTCTTACTGGTAAGGACTTGAGAAAATCGTGGGGAAACCGCTTGTGGACGGACAAAACATCCCAAAGACTCGGCTGTCCTCTCATCATTTTTAGCCCTGATGCATGATTAATAGCCCACAGCAGTTATGGTGATCTAAGAATATATTTTTGTGTTTTTAAAAAAGTATTTGTGTGCCTCTACAAAGTATTTATAAAGTTGGGGACATATGTCGAATAATGAAGGTCACAAGCCTGAACAGGTGGGATTCCCTTTAAAACCCCTGAGCAGGGGTGGGTGATGTAGCCTTAAAATAATATCTAGATATCTGAAGGTGTTTTTATTGCAACAGTGATATTCAAATGAACAATATTGTATTGGAGACAACAGAATAATGCTGCAAACTGTAACAACATGAGTAAAAATGAATAAGGGCGGAAGTGAAAACAGTACAGTTTTTCCCTTCAGTAAAAGTAGAAATAACTAAATCCTGTAATAATTTAACTTGTAAACAGTAACTCACATTAACTTGAGCTGCTCGTCTTCAGTTAAAACCAGGGCTGTGAAATAAATTAACTAATTAATTGCACAGATTTCTGTGATTAATAGCAATTAATTGCATTAGGTTAACTATTACTTTCATTGCGTTCAGAACAGAACCTAGCTTGGTTGATATGTTAAAAGATGTTTGCATGTTATTCATGCTTCAGCCACAAGGTGGAAACTGGTCAAGGTTGACATGTTCTTGTACGAAAATCATCTTATTCTGAAAATATGTCTTTGTTCAAGGGGAAGTTCATCTTATTCTGAAAAGACTGAATCCTGTTTGTGTCGCGTTAGTTAGCATTAGCTTGAATGTCTCACATGCAGCAACGCAGTAAAGCTAAAGTGTGAAGTTCTTTTAGTTGTTTATGTGTTTTTGATGAATAAAGTTAAAACGACACACTGCTGAGCGACTGAGTTTGTCTGTCGCAACAAGAACCATCGCTAACTTTTTAAAGCTGAACACAGCTTTACATCTAAAAGTCTGATCTTTTTCCTTCTCCATAATTAGCGCGAGCATATAACGTTAGCCACAGGAAGTGGGGAAAAAATGAAAACGTTAGCATAGCTTCAGGAAGTGAAAAAAACAAATGAATGCATTAATAGCATTAAATGTTTTTAACGCGTTAAACCGTCCGCAGCAGGTTAATTTTCCCAACCCTAATTATAAATAGTAACAGCAAATAAAGTGACTGATGATGTCATAAGAGCTGATCTTTGGTAGGTGCACTTACCGTAAATGCTCTGCTCCCTGATAATAATCCCTCTTGGGTCGATACGTGTGGTCCACGCTGAAAACATCTGTTAATAAGCCATTGTTCCTGCATATAGACAGTCTGTTCAGCGACACGTAATGTGATGTGAAACAAAAACAAAAAGTCGAGCGTCGTAGCCAACGTGCGCTGTGTCCCTCCGCCATTGGAAGAGCCCGTAACTGCAATTAAAAAAACAGTGCCACAAGGGGGCAGCATTTTCCAGTGTGAATGTGGCTCTAGGCAGCTTAAATAATGCTGCATTTTCATCCTCTTTTTCCACTTTTCTGGGGTTGTTGTCGATAGCGGAGCGTTCACTTGCTCATGGGCTCCATGTTTACAGAATCGTTTCATGCTGAGCCTGATCACGCTTTCTGGCTGAAAGGACAACAGCTGGAGAGGGTTCTAAAGTTTTACGGTACTTCAAATGTAGCTGCTGCCATCTGGTGGCACATATATGCTACTACAGAATACACCCATAGTTGCCTTTGCCAGTAATGTAATAAATGTACATCAACCCAGCCTTTATTTGATATTAGATATAGGTAGGGCTGGGCGGTGAATTGATTAATTCGATTTTACGTTTTGGCACGATGTGTAAAATGGCTGAATCGAAAGATCAAGATTTAAAAAGCAGCTAATATCTAACTATTTTTAACGGGGAAAATGCGGTAGTGGATCGCTCTCCATTAATCGAGTCCATTCCCGTTTTGTGTGTTAAACCTACAAGCCTTATTTATTCTTCCCGTGAGTCCACGAGGTTCGCTCTGCCTGCAGCGGATGCAGATACGGACACCAGCCTTACCAATTAACCATCCATCACATTTGTTGGTGCCACGCCCACGAAGCTTTCAGCAGGTCAGACATGCTAGCAAGATGCTAACAAACACTTCAACTGAAGATGAGCTCGTTCCTAAAAAAGGTAACGTGACTTCATCACATCAGTCATTTGGAAGTTGTTCGGTTTTGCGCTTCACATTGCAGAGCAAACCAGCATGGTCTGTAAAGTTTGTAGGAGCTGCAGCAGAAACATGCAGCTGAGTGCAGCAATGCAGCGCTGTGAGATGCAAATCTGCATTCAAAGTGCAGCGAAAAAGCAACTGATGTTACTGCATCATGTTCCAGTGTCATGGCATCTGATCAGAGGGTCTTCATATGGTGGAATACTATAACATGTCAGAGCATCAAGCCAGAGGCAGACAGGCTGGTGTTCCTCACAGGAACCTGGACATCGCTGTAAAAACCTTTAGTTTAAAAGGTTTTGTTTAGAAAGCCCTACAGTTTTATTTAAAAGTATCATTATTTGTTTTTATTATTTTAACAAAGAAAATACTTATTTGAATTATGTTTTTTTCTTTTCTTTCTTTTTTTTTTTTTTTTTTTTTTTTTTTAGAGAAAAACAAAAAAATAAAAATTGCTTAAAATCGAGAATCATCCATCAGTGTGAAAAAAATTGAGATTTTATTTTTAGGCCATATCACCCAGCCCTAGATATAGACCGTTATTTATTTGCCAGTTTTTAGTCTGAAGTCCAAATCCACCACAAGCCTGTGTTTGAGGCCAAGAACTCACCTGAAATTAGCATAGCGGCTAAGCTAACACAGTTCATACATCTCAACAAGAAGTCACCGGTTCACTAATTTCCCTCCACCGTTAGCTTGTTCTGTCACAGGAAGTACAGCTAGCTAACGCTCCAGCTATGCTNTAATTTCCCTCCACCGTTAGCTTGTTCTGTCACAGGAAGTACAGCTAGCTAACGCTCCAGCTATGCTAGACTTGAGTCAGCATCACTTCCTGTTTGTTTTGCGTCTCAAATCAGCTGATTGGCTCTCCTCCTCATGTGACTTTCTTGGTATTCACCAGGTGTTTCTGCTTCAGGTGGAGAAACTGATTTATTGTTTCCACCTTTAGCTGTTAGCCAGTTAGCTTCTAGCTGAAGCATTTCAAACAGCAGAGGAAATAATTCATCAGCTGCTGACCTGATACTTTCAGACATGTTTGTTTAGTTTCTTCTTGAACCATATGATATGACAGAACTCTACACTGTGTCATGACGACTACCTCTGAAAGTTTATTTTTAAATATCCGACTCCTCAATATATACCATGTATGCACTGTAGTGACTCATAGAAATCATGACATTCAGCTCAGAGACATTTTACATATGGCTGGTCATCAGGTTGTTTTGACAGAACATGAGACCATCTATTATTTAAATTATCCTTCAGATTTGTTAGTTTAATTTTCATTTCATACCAAACAAGTCTCTAAAGACAAAGACACTGAAGCAGGTATAACATTCAGTGCCCAATGAAGTGTGTGTGTGTGTGTGTGTNTAAAGACAAAGACACTGAAGCAGGTATAACATTCAGTGCCCAATGAAGTGTGTGTGTGTGTGTGTGTCTGAGAGGCCACTGATCTGGTCATGCAGCACAGTCAGACTGTGTTTGAGTCTTAAAGACATGAAGGGACCCTGTAATTACAGTGTAGCTCTGTAAGCTGAGCTATGGATGCTCCCTCCCCCCCCCNCCCCCCACACACACACACTCGCCTCAGTTTAAGCAGCTTGAATGAAACGTCTGTGTGTGCTGACCTGCTGCTGCCTCTTTCCTAACATCTTGTGTGTTTATATTTTGAACAGACTGACGGCCTGTTTGCTTCATACAAGTCAAACTTTCAGGGTGAAAAGACGCGGTGATCCAGGTTCTCTGGATGTTCTTTGTGCAGGGCCTCCAAGATGAATGTTTATCTTTTATCTTTTCTACTTCTACTGTGATTGGTCCAGATATCCCATGGCTGGTTGAGTTCATTCGCTACTTCCTGTGCTGCTGGATCAGCACATTGCTAGCCTAGCTGCTCCAGCATAGTTAGCAAAACACGAACACATTTGAGGAGCTCGTCCTCAGATATCTGCACCTTTACAACACGACTGCCAGATTTTCAGGTAAACTATTGGTTTTATTTGTTTCACTACAGTAAGAAAATCTGCTGACTCAGAGTTGAAGTTCTGGTATTCTGCGCTTTGCATTATGATCCATGAGTTGTCCATCCCTGTTGACCTATTGTCTCGGTGTCAGACTGAGGATTATGATGAGTTCACTGATGTCTCCTGGTAGGCTTCTTGCTGTGCCATTGAGTACTTACAGTATATCTTGTCTAAGAAATACTTTGTGGATTAGAAGTATAAATGTAGTAATAGATTATTTGCGTCCGTACACTGGAAATTCTCTGGGGTTTTAAATATGACGCCTCTGTCTTCTGTCTTTGGTCACTTGTAATACAGACACACGTTTAGCCAATCGGTGCCCTGCTACATCATCATGGCCCTGCTGAGGGCGGGACCAGCACGCTTTGGCTCAGATCGCTTCAGGGCGGCTCCAGTCAGGCACCAGTATAATGGAAAAGGAAGCAGACCTCCGGCTTGGCTCATAGCATAAAAGGCATTACATTCCTTTAGCAATCTTAAGCTACGGCGACAATTTGGCCACAAACTCAAACTCTCCATGTCAGCATCTTTGTATTTTTATTTTGGCACTTACATTAATTTATTTTGAGAATTCCATGTTTTGGGCAGTATGGGGGAGTATAGCGCTACTTCCGGAAGTTAAGCAGAACTATAACTTTTGTCCTGAGGGTGGCGCTAGAGGAAAGCTGAAGGAGTGTCTAAAGGAGGGCTCAGCTTCTGGAAGGATGAATGTGCATAGATAATTCAGGTTTCTCTTTTTGTAGACTGATTAAATATTAACTTTAAGGTAGAAAGACATAGAGAAGCTGGATTTGTTGGAGACACATTTAAAGGTTTACAGGAAACTTTTGTCAATTGAATATGTTCAAAGGTAATCAAACAACTTTGGTCCCAAAGATGATTTCTGAGTAAAATAATTGAAATTATAATTTAAACCACAATCAATAAGCCCTAATTTACATTTAATGGACCACACCAATGAGTTTGCATGTTGTAGCCCAATAAAAACTGCCTGCATACATATGATATTACTGACAACTATTTCCCAAAGTAGACTACAGGAGCAGTAAATAGTTGGTTTTTTTTTTAGAATAATTTTTCTGATCTTCCAGCCATTGGTTCCAGCTCGTTCCATCCAAGGCTGGATGACATATATGATATAAAGTTGCATTGCGATATAAAAAAAAAAGTTTGATATAAAAATTAGGACGTCAGTATAAAGTCGATAGGAAATAGTGCTTGAATACAGGAAGTTAATGAAGGCTCAAACAGCCAATAGCTTGTCAGAACTGGAACAAACTAGCCAATGAGGTGGCAGAGTCATAATAAAGCCCGCCCACTTCCTCAAAGCAGCATTTAGCTTAAACGGTGAACACGCCACAGCCTGTGTGGTGATATGTGAGTGAAAGTCAGACAAAGATGTCAGACAGATGAAATTCCAGAGGAAAAAAACTGATGAAGACGGCTGTACAGCAAACTTATTTTACTGTCTGAAGCGCTGCCATCTTACAGGGACAGCAGTGACTTCAAACCCGTCTAAAGGGGCGGAGGCGCTCCACGCCAACAAGCTACCATACATTCTGCTTTTGTTGCACCATACGACCAAAAATCAAAAAGACAAAGACATCACACGTGCTACAGCTTTTTTTTTAAAGATGATGCCAATACGGACTGCTGAAAAACATTTTGGATTGCTATTTGTTAATGTGGATTTATTTATTATTAAGGATGATGCTGTTTGCAGTTTTTCAGTTCATACAATTGTTGGTTATTTTTTACATTCAGAACATGTATAAAGAAAATGTTAAAATAAATCTGAAGTTCAAGTGGCTTGAAATGCAGCAGAATTTTTGCCATGATTTATATCGTGATATATATCAATATCGATCAATATTAAAAAAAATATCGTGATAAAATTTTTTTTTTTTCATATTATCTAGCCCTATTCTAGTACGATATAAAAGTCAACTTGAAATGAGCTTGACATAAATAATTCATCACAGAGAACACAGCATCCCTAAAAATGTTTTGTTGATGTAACTTTATTTAACTGATCCAACACGGAGCTGCACAGAACAAAATACCGGTATATGCCTCCGCCAGAGAATATAGTCCCAGGAAAAGATGATTTTTACTCAGAAATTAAATTGACCATGCAGATTTTGAAAAATAGCACGAAAAGTAAAATAGGTTTATGTTTTGGGAAAAGGCTGTCAGTAACATAATGTGTAGTATTTATTGAGCTTAAACATGCAAAAATCACTGGAATGGTTATTTAACAACAGTTTCCACAGAAGAATCTGGATTCAGTGTGATGATGATTTACTTGTGACAGCAATGTGTGGAAGTGATTGTCGTCTGGCTCCATTATTGTTCAGCCTGTATTTAACCTTTGCCACCAGTAGCTCCTCCATCTTTGAAACATCCGTAGTTACAAAATCAGGGATGTGCACGGGCAGGTGAAAAGGCCTTGCACTTTCTGGGTGGTTTTTGCTCCTGTCACATTTTTATCACTGTGGCTCATATTTCACCGTATCTGCAAGTCCTGCACCTCTATGGAAGCAGCACAGTCATGGCTATATGTAGGAAGAACTCAAAAATGTCTTTTGTGCAGTATAACACAGTTATAATGTCATAAATCATAAAAAAAAGAAAAAACATAAGTTGAATTTCTTTGATAATTTATTTAAAAAATATTGAAAAAAGATGTAATCTATATATACAACATTTTTCCAAGTGCCCACAAGTGTTACCAATACTGGAAAAATAAAATTTAAAAAAAGGGACTATACATACTGAACTATTTACATTTTTAGAACCTATAATCTGTATAATCAATAGGCTTAGTGTCCCTGTGCAGTCTGCATTCAGCCAATGACTTGCTGAATTGTTGTCATGTGACTGTTAAAGCACACACAGGCACTCCAGGCTTGCTAGTTGCAGCAAAAAACACAGAATTTGTTGCTTTTTACAGAATTTGGATTGTACAAAGGGTTTATTTTTAGCTAATTTTTAAATGAGACATTTATAATAAAGTGATTTTGAGGAAATATCACTATTTTAAGCTTAGATTTGGTTACGTTTCCTTATGAAAGTGTTGGGCGCACATGGTTAGTTCAAGGACTGTTGGAAATTTGAAAACCCGACAATTTTGATTTTTAAAATTTCTGGCTATGATAAATGGTATAATTTTGGCGATTGTTTAAAGAAAACATGCCTTTCAAACCCACCAGTGGGTTTTGGGGTCCAGAGGGGTTAAGCATAAAGCATTCTTCAGGTGTGAGCATCCCAAAGGTGAAGGCGCGATAAAACCAAACCAAAGTCACTGTCAATTTGGAAGTGGTATCAAAAATTAAAAAGTATGTTTCAGTGCACATTTTACAAAATAAAGCAGGTTGCAGCTTTGAAAGACTCTGGATCCCTAGCTTTCACTTTGGCACTATAATTATACCCCCACCCCTACCCCCACCCCACCCCCGCCACCTTCCCATGGTGACTCATGTTGCAGCGGTTGGTTTGGTAACATGAAACCCCACAGGACGGCCTGACTCTGGCTCCGACCTCAATCCACCCTTTGTGTCTGCAGCAGAAAGGAATAGTTTGTGTGTGTGTGTGTGTGTGTGTCTGTGTGTGTGTGTGTGTTTTAACAGAGNAGAAAGGAATAGTTTGTGTGTGTGTGTGTGTGTGTGTCTGTGTGTGTGTGTGTGTTTTAACAGAGGAAGGGACAGTGTTCTCATACAAAAGCAAGTGGCCGGATCATTCAGGACCCAGAAAAAAAGAGGAAGAGATTTAATATGATGTTGTGAGCAGACATATGGGTCCATTCATGTTAAAACACACACACACACACACACACACAATTTAGGTTTACCATTCCTGATTTTTCACTGTTGTACAGTATCAATTTTTTGTTTTTAAAGGGACACTTCGCCAATTTAGCACATCAAATTCAGTTGATTGATCACTGCTCTATTCAACATGTCTGAAACTACCATATTAAACGGTTTGTGGTTATGGATGGCGCTGTGCAAAGTCAAGGAAACTGACCTCTGTGACATCACAAGAGTTACTTCCTGTTTATACTGAAGCTACAAAAGTTTGAAAACTGAAGCCACAACTGGAAGTGACGGGCATTTTCTAAAAGTCTTTATCAATTTTCACTACTGGTTTCTATGATTTTGTACACTATGCTGTAATTTCTTAGAATCATTTTTCACATGCTGATTTGTGCTTCACGTGACCAGTAAACTGAATTTGATGTGTAAAAGTGGTGAACTTCTCCTTTAAATTAAAACAGACTACATGTATAATAAACTCAATTAGGGATTTCAAGGTTTGAGTTTTAGATGGTGCTATTATAGTCAGAGAAATAATCATGGTTTCACGATTATTTATTACCTAACACAAACNCCACACACACACACAAAATGCTGTCAGCATAAACATTTTTTTGGTCTTTCATATTATGTATGATATACAATCTGTCTGACTATACAAATAAGATAGGAAACCTGCTGTTTTTAAAGGGCTACACCAGTGATTGTGCATGTTTGAGCTCAATAAATACAACTTGCATGCGTTTCAATACTGACAACCAATTTCCAAATCATAAAACCGTATGTTAGTTTTCAAGTTATGTTTTTAAATCCCCTAATCTTTCAAAATCAAATATTCAGGTTGTATTGTACATCCACCTTAAAATTTAATTTTCACCTTACTCATGCATGATGGCAGAAGGCATGCTAATGTTGCTAACATTAGCTAGTGGAGTATTTTAGCTTAAACCTGCTGCTAACATGAGCTAGTGGAGTGTTTTAGCTTAAACCTGCTGCTAACATGAGCTAGTGGAGTATTTTAGCTTAAACCTGCTGCTAACATTAGCTAGTGGAGTGTGTTAGCTTAAACCTGCTGCTAACATTAGCTAGTGGAGTATTTTAGCTTAAACCTGTTGCTAACATTAGCTAGTGGAGTGTTTTAGCTTGACTTGACCATGCAAGGCCAGATGCTGACATGTTAGATGTGTTGAAGCCTTTGGTTGCCACTTGTCATCATTACGCTTTGCAAACTAGATATCCGTCTTTCTGTACACCCTGCACATTTTTACCATCCAAAAAACTGATCCACAGTGACCATTTAATGAACTTTTTTAATGGAGATAAATTGATGTCACCGTAATAAACTGAAACGTGCATACATGCACACACATGAACAGTGCTAGCCAGCCACACACACAAACAACAGAGGCTTTTGTTGCTAGACGAACTGAGAAAAGACTGAATTTACCGTTTTCCACATAAACACAAACTTTTTTTCTCTAAACGTGGCTTCATGGCTTAGAAATTGTGACATTTTCTAAGTGTCAGCATCTCTAATCTCAGTCTGAATGTTTGGCTTCCTTTCTGTTAAATTTCTGTGTTTGCTAGCCAATACACTGTACTGTCTTGTTGCAATTCTGGACAGTGTTTTGTTTTGTTAGTCCACCAGTGGAACGTTTGGCCTCTGCTGGCCATCATGCTCCTGCCAAATAGATGCCATAACAGAAATTTTATTAATGTTGTTTTGTTCTCCTTCCCCACCTGCAGCACTGAAGAGATCCTTCGACACTGAAGATGTGGATGACATACCGTCCTTCTCCTCGGCCTCCCCTGTGTCTCCCCCCATCTCTCCCTCCTCCTCACATATCATCCTCAGCCACAACAAAACCAATGAGGGGCGTGGAGGAGGTGTGCAGTCCCCTTCATCACCCTTCAACAACAACAGCCTGAGTTCTGCAGCCTACCACTCCCACATCAGCCTGAGTCCCAATCCCAGTCCAGTGCTCAAGTCCCGCGCTGTCGTTAGCAGCCTGTCTTTCAACTGTGGCACCATGAACAAACCGGCCATCAACAACAATGGCACCTCGGTCACTAGAGCTGCATCCTTCCAGAACAGATTCAACCCAAATGGTTTCAAGTCGTCCATGCTGTCTGGACCAGGTAGCGACAATGACAGCCTTCACAGCTCCTCATCCAGCCTGGAGTACTCTGGAGGTGCTGGGGGAGCCTTCTCTTTCACCAAGCTGGGGGCCTATCCCAGTTCTCCACCTCCAGTGGAATACCACCGAGCCCAGCTCCAGCAACAGCAGCTGGAAGGTGGAGTCGGCACTGGAAGCAAACACAGCCTGAAGAAGTTCTCTTCCCATGGGAGCGTCTTCCACTCTGAGTTGGACCAGGGACCAGGAATGGTGCTGGGGGGTGTTCCTGAACCTCGGGAGGTGAGCCATAGCTCCATGCCCAGCCTAGACCTTCAAATTCGCGATGGAGGAGGAGGAATGGCAAGTGTGCAAAGAGGTGGAGGTGGGAGGATGTCCCCAGGTTTGAGGTATGTTGGTGCTAATGCTAACTGGAATGGTCGCCCTCATAATGCCAGTGCCTTTGTGGAAGAGGGCCATGGTGGCTCCAGCAAACACTGCCAGCAACAACAGCCCCACATCCTCCAGGCTACTCAGCCCAAGGCCAAAGAAACTCCTCGTCTCAATAAGTTTCCATTGGACCTGGACAACCTGGTGAGCAAACACTCTTCCTCAACAAAGGCTAATGGAGGAGTCATGAGTCCTGCTCCTCCCAAGCCTCCTCCGAGGAGCACAGGAAGCCTCCAGCAGCCCATCTCCCCACCATCCACCTCAGCGAGTCCCTCAGCTTCCCTCAGCAGCCTGGACAGTTCTTCTGATATACCACTCCTCTCCTTCCAACTTCCCTTTTCCCCTTTCTCCACACATTCTCCAACTCCTTCCCAGGGAAGCATCCCTGTCCCAGAGGTCAGCTCCTCTCCAGTGCCCCTTTCTCCTGCCCAGACTCCCCAGGTGGAGCTTCTCTCGGGGCCCCAGGTTGTCCAGGTGGTCCCCAACCCTCCCAGCCCTTACAGCTCTTCTAGCTCCTTCAACTCCAGAGCTGTCACACCTTTGGATGATGCCCCAGGTGATGCCAAAGATAGCGTGGGCTCCATCTTACAGAGGATCGCCTCGTTCTCTAGGCCAGTTGTCACCCCGACATCCGTGACCCATCCTCCCATCACCCAAAGCAACGGTGTGTNTCTCTAGGCCAGTTGTCACCCCGACATCCGTGACCCATCCTCCCATCACCCAAAGCAACGGTGTGTTGTCTTCTACAACTGGGTGCCCTACTGAGACAGCACCCATGCCCACATGGAGGCGGGGCAGGAAAGAACAGGAAGGTAAGACATGATGGTTTATGGAAAGCGTTTAAGAGTCTATAACAACAGTCTTCCTTTTTTTCCTCCATCATCACACATCATCACACGTGATCATATGTGCCTTACTGTGTGCATGCACATGACTGAGCATGTGCAAAGACAAGTAGAGAAAGACGAAAGAACTGGAGGGATTTCAATGTAGAGTAAATACCGATAACTGGACCAGAGGGTTTTAAACCTTGATCCCTGTGTGTGTGTGTGTGTGTGTGTGTGTGTGTGTGTGTGTGTGTGTGTGTGGCTACCTGCATATTTCTCTGGTGTGTTTGCTGTGCTGTATTTGCATGTTGTAAATCTTCACCCCTTGCAACATCTGTCCTCTTTTTATAATACCTTACACTGCATGACCACACACACACACACACACACACACACACACACACGCACACACATCTGTGCACTGAGACTGTTTGTAGTGTCTAGATCTCTTCTTTTGTGTCTTAGTGTCAATCTCATAAAACATGGAGCTCTAAATCAGTTTGTGTTTCTTTGCTGATTTAACGTGTTGGTTTCTCTTCAACAGCAGATGAATCAGGATAAATTGTAATTCTTAAGTATAAAGCAGCTCATTAACATGCTGATCTTCATCAGCTTTTACCTGTGACACACCTTACCACAGTGGTTCCCAGTCCTGGTCTTAGGGACCTACAGCACTGCAGTTTCCATCTCTCCCTGCTATACCCACACCTGATCTAGAATCTGTTTGTCCAATCAGAACACTTCATTGAAATTGTGACCACTGGTAACATGTGGTGCGTTACAAGTTTTTATTTGATCACTCCTCGGTCCTCGATCCTCGCGTGACCTGGAAACCAATCAGGTCCGCCATCTTTAAGGACATTACAAAGCATTTATTTCTGTTCTGAGGATGGAGGAGCTTCATCAGGAGACATGAGTGAGGAAACACAAGAGGCTCCTACAGGAAGTCTGTTACCTGACAGACACGCCCCTTTACTGGAAGTCTGTTTCTGATTGGACAGATCTATTACAGCTGATCTGATACAGCGACACGCATCTTAATATAACTGCACAGTTTCATCAAACATGTAAAAAATAACAGCAACATCTCAGGTGTAAGATGATTCTGATTATTGATGTTTGATTTAGTCTGATTGATCATCTGATTAAAATGAACTGGACGTGTGTTCAGTGCAGCTCTGATTGATAAAGAAACATGAAACAACTCTTATATCTCCACAACCTGCTGATCTGTTCTGACATATTTAATTAAACATCCCATTTGGAAAAGTTCATTCCAAACGCTGATAAACTTTATATTTTAACTCTCTGAGCAGTGAAACGCACTTAGAAATGTGATAATCTGTAGATTATACCATCAGATTGTTCTAGACGTTTGTCAAACTGTTCATGTTAATTGTTACAGTAATAATCAGAATACTTCATTATTTTATTATCTTGTAGAAACTAAAACACAGCAGCTCCAAGCTGATCAGCTGTGTGACGTCACGTCGCTTCAGATGACGCTTGAGGAGTGAGGATGTTTCATTTCTCTTAAATTGTAGCTCCTCAGCTCTTCTGTCCTCGCTTCTTTTCCTTGCGTCTTCAGTGGGCGGGGCTAAGATGCAAGAAAAAGATGCAAGTGAGGAAAATGTGGAAACGAAATAAGAATTTGGACATATCACCAATGGAGTC
Organism: Lucifuga dentata; assembly: GCA_014773175.1. Taxonomy (NCBI): domain Eukaryota; kingdom Metazoa; phylum Chordata; class Actinopteri; order Ophidiiformes; family Bythitidae; genus Lucifuga; species Lucifuga dentata. The sequence goes on from VXCM01004888.1 coordinate 31,699, forward strand.
CAGAGCCGAGCACTGTTCCCTGATACGTTTCCTGATACATTCCCTGATGTGTTTCTTGATCCGTTTCCTGATATGTTCCCTGCTACATTCCCTGATACGTTTCTTGATATGTTCCCTGATACGTTTCCTGATATGTTCCCTGATACGTTTCCTGATATGTTTCCTGATATGTTTCTTGATATGTTTCCTGATTCGTTTCCTGACATGTTTCCTGATATGTTTCTTGATATGTTTCCTGATACGTTCCCTTTGTTTACTTAATTACACCAATGTTTCACTATCATTCAGTACGATTACATACATGTTTAAACTTTGACTATTCTCGAATTAAGGCAATAATTTTGATTTTGTTAATTTGTTTGTTTTCAAATGTCATATAAACACCATTATTAGATTCAAATAAGCATAAATCAGACTTAGATTATGTGACTCTAAATTGATTTGTTTGGGCATGTATCATAATTGGAGTAACATCCTCACCTGGTGGACCTTCACACACAAACTCCAATCACGCAACACACCATGTATGTTCAGCAAACAGCAGAATACTATTAATTTCATCCATTTACATTCTTCCTCACATTATTGCCTTCATAGCAGTCCAGCATCATGTGTGTTCGTAAGAGCTGCTGGCTGCATGGAAATTCTGACAGGCCATTAAAAATCAGGAGGAAGGAAAAAATGACAAGCACAAGTCAAAGTGTGATGTCTTTGTGCAACGTGGTTCTGGTTCCATTTTGTGTGTTTGTGTGGCAGTTTAACAAATGATGACAGATTTCCTTTTGTTTTCCTGCTACTTAGGAGGAAAGGTCAAGGTTAGCAGATGCGCTAAGCAGCCACACCCAATGTAATCGTTTCCTGTGCACATCATCTCACCAATCCTGCCAACGTTGAGCTTTGAAAATACGGGAGATTTTCTGGGACACGAGCTGCGAGTCTTTGTGTTTCAGGCTTGTTTGACATTTTTTTGCGGGGGTTTAAAGGTATTTTTAGTCCACCTCCTCCCGGTCAACCTCCTCCTGCTTCCTCTGATAACAACAACAGCAAAGGTCGACTTTTCTGCCTCAGCGCCACACTTACAAAACCCACAATGTAAAGAACACACCCTCCATTTCACCACAAAACTTAGCTTTTGGAAGGTTTATTGAAAGTTGACTGTGGTTAGGTTATTAATTCCGGTTCTAATCAATTCCTTGTTCTCAGTCTTTTCATAATATGTAATTCTGAAAAGAAAGCAAAATATGTTAAAAGCAAGCTGTTCCAATGCATTTTTCCGAGTAGGAGGATGGAAAAATCCGAGTTCCGAGGTAACTGGAACGCAGCATTAGTGTGATGTTATGTAGTCAGCGTGATTTTTTTTTTATGAAATCTGTCCATGGTCTCACACAAAGATATTATAAACTAACATGAAACTATAATCAGGTTGCTGAGTGGAGGTTTGAAGCTGCAGCAGGAAACAGCGTGACGTCTGACATTCAAATTCAGCCATGCCTGTTATGTGGAGACGACTGATGTTCGACTGTAACATCCTACTTTCCCAAACAACAAAGAGTTTTTCTCACAAATTTGTGAGTTTTTGTCTCAGAATATTACCTCATGCTTCCCGTCTTGATTAAAAAAAAGCTACTATGGCCTAATTAACACCATCATACGAGTACAGCGTATACACATAATTTAGTGGTTTGCTGAATGTATATGGTGCGTTGCTTAGAGTTTGAGGAGGAGGAGGAGGATCTAAGTAAAGCTACTATGATTTATACTGATGTCAGTCTAATTCAGGTGTTTACATATGGTTTGAAAAAAAAATATTTTATTGCCTTGATCTGAGTGTAATAAAGCAAAAGTACTTAGTTTTTAAAGTGTCATCAAACAAAGTGCCAAACTCAGGTAGAGTGGTTTAACAAAGGGGAGGGGTCTGCTTTAAGGCGTCTGTCCCCCACTCTTATCAGGAATTAGTGGAATTCCTCCAGTCAGGACAAGATGAAAGAAACATCCAACTGTACTTACTGTTCCATTCTGGATTTACTTCTTAAGTCTGATTCCTCTGATGTGGGCTCACATGACAGCACAAGGGCGTGAGTGCAGGTTGCTGCTGTGATTCTGCCTTAAATTCAGCTTCTGCTGTCATAGTTTTCTTCTCTATGGATCAAATGATGCTATGACTAAGAAAGGATCCATATTCATCTTTGTTACTCTGATTTACTTTGACACCATAGAAACTACTTCCTGTTTGGAGTTTCTTTCTGACCAGTGAGCAAAGAGAGTGTTGTCACATGACTTTAGCTGATATATTTTGGTTTGGTTGGATGTTTTCCTGTTAGAAACCAAAGCAAACCAACAATTTAGTCCCTGATTCAGACCAGATCAAATGATTTATAGATCTGAGCAAATGATCTACAGATCTGATTCAGATCAGAGCAAATGATCTACAGATCTTAAAATGCCCTTAGATGTTATTGAACCATCTCACAGTGTGATGTGATGAATATATAAGATCAGTCTTATCATGCAGTTTTTAGGAGGTATTAGAGAGTGACATGAAGTTTGACATTAGTTTCCTCACGTGTCCATCGCAGACATGCTGTATGTGTATATGAGGTGTGTTTAGCTTAGCTTAGCACAAAGACTGGAATCAGATGAATACTGCTAGCCAAGAAAAAGAGAGAAGATGCACCTGGACACATCGCTGTGTAAATGCATACAGATGAAGCTGGTATCCATCTTCCTACTTCCTGTGGATGTTTTGCCAAAGTGTCAGGCTGTTCCTTTAATGACGCAGATGTATTTAGAGGTTACGTGTCTGTGGAGGTGGTGAAGGACTTCAGCTGTTGCTTTCTTTGGGTGGAGTGCTTACTGATGCTGTGGACTCATTTTGGATTTCACTTTTGATTCTGTTTGTTCCATCCTGCATGGAAATATTTTCCCAGTTCAACAGTTCAATCCACAGTTTAATCCACTCAGACAGGCTGGATGTGTGAGTGAGTGGGAGGGGATGCCCCACCTTGGTGGTCGTGTCATGAGTGCACACATGAGCATCGCCGCTATCATCCATGCTGAAATTGTAAATAACAGGCTAATGTGGTAATGGCTGCTCAGAGTGAAATGATTGTTTTGCTGTGCTCGGAGCTTTACTTCAAAACTGGTTTGTTTCCCATAAATAGCCAGAAAACACAAAAAAGGACCCCAGGGCCTTTTCCTCCTCCCTTCCTCTGATTTAGTGAAAGAGAAACACGGAAGAAAAGTAAAGTCTGAAGAATGTGACACGGAGGAAGAGCAAAAGACTTTGAGGCAGGTGGAACAAAAATAATAATTTAATTTAGTTGAACAGTCAATCAAGAGACTGTAGACTTCCAACCCATAATCCTTTGCTGTCAGTGCTGCTTTACAAACTCTGAGTAAAGCCCCCCCTCCCCCCGAGTTTATTCCCTCCTCATATCTTTATCTCCTCATCTCCTCCCTCACAAAGTATTCTTATCTCTCCTTCCACTTCTTCACGGCTCCTTGCTTCATCAGTTCTGCATTCCTCCCTCGCTTTCTCACATTCCCATGTCAAATGCCCCTTTATTGGTCTGATTGTCCATCAGAAGCAACAGGCAACATGGGAAATTATACTTTCTTTCTTTCTTTCTTTCTTTCTTTCTTTCTAGCTCTTTTTCTTTCTTGTTATCATGCTAAGGCTTGTCTGAACCCCTGGTCCCTCTCTGAACCCCTGGTCTGAACCCCTGGTCCCATGCCACTGGAGTGGAGCATATGTTGCCACGCCCAGAGTGTATCCTGCCACACGGACTACTTTTAACTGACACAGCTTAATTCAAGAACCGCTCATCCATAGAACTTCACATGTGACACTGCACGTCCTTGGGTCCTGAGCAATAAACCTGCTGAATGTCAGCTTCATACACTGCCGGGTTCTACAGAGCTGGCCAAAAGTATTGCACCTCCCTGTATTTTTGTGTCAACTTTACCAAAGTACCACTTCAAACACAGCAAAATTCATTTATTGGCATTTTACAAGTAGTCCAGTATTTGTTCAGAATATTCAACTATTCTTTAGACTTAAATTTGGTTTTCAGAGTAGGTAATATGACTACAATATTTCTACAAGTCAGTGAAAACACGTGGCCTCTGACCCTACCTCAAAGAAGATGTTTTAACTTCCTGTTTAATCTCTACTAATAATATTGGTATTCTTCTTCAAATCTTAACAACATGTCTAAGGTGTCTTCCTACTTCCTACTTAACACTATTAACAACTATTGGCTTTTTTTTTCAGTTGTACTTTAACACACTAAAAAATACATTTAGTTGTGTTTGGATGGTATTTTAACTCAGAAAGAAAAGTTTACACTAAAATACAGGGGGATGCAATACTTTTGGCGAGCGCTGTAGAGATATTGGTGCCACAGACAGATTTCTGCCTTTATAGTTAGATGTGTGTGTGTTGTGTGTGTGTTTCTCATCTGCACAGTGAGACTGCTCCCCTGAATCCTAACTGTTGACAAGAGTGTATTTCAATTCCAAGCTGCTCTCCAGCCTGTGACCTCCAAACCAAATGAGCTCAGATCAGTTAAACATATTGTGCAAATCTTTACACTCATCAAGTGTTCCTCACATGCAATCTCATCATGTATGTACTGTTTTAGCCAATCACCTGCTGTATGTATCCAATTGTGATGGATTACATGTACAAATTCTAAGTGATCATGTGTTTTTTTTTTTTTTTTTTTTTTNTTTTTTTTTTTTTTTTTTTACCAACATCAACATGTTTCTTCATTTTTTGCTCGTCCTGTTGAATCAGATCTGATTGTGTGTATTCAGCTGGTTCTCTTCACAAGTGTGTGACCCCCTAAATACAACTGATTAAAGGACTATACCTGTGGTTTTACATGTTTGAGCCCACGTACTATACACTTTACACTCTACTATACAACCTGCTTACTCTTACGTTATTGCCAACCATTTCCCAAAACATAATACTGGAGCACTACATATTAGAATTGTTTTTCCTACCTTCCAGACTGCCATTGGTTTCAGTTAATTCCAATACAGTATAAAAATTGATTTGTGGAGACTTAAAACATGCTTGAGATAAATAGTCTGTCACAGAAAACCAAGTGCCATTTTTCTTCTTCTTCTTCTTTTTTTTTTTTTTTTTNTTTTTTTTTTTTTTTTATCAAAGTTACTTAATTTAACTGATCCAATATGAAGCTGCACAGAAAAAATGTCTCCACAAGGAAATATAGAGCCTTTTATAATTGTGCATAAGTGCTAGAAGGTGAAAGATTTAATTCTAAGGTGGGTGAATCACCTTGAATATTTGATTTAAAAAGACTAGGGGATTTCGCAAAATACTAGGAAAACTAAAAACTAAAAACAAAACAAAAAACAAAACAAAACAAAAAAACAAAACAAAACAAAACAAAAAAAACAAACAGTTTTATGTTTTGGAAAATTGTTGTCAGTAATGTAACACTCTGAAGACCAAATCCACAATAAACCCATGTTTGAGGCCAAGAACTCAAATGAAGTTAGCATAGCGGCTAAGCTAACACTGTTCATACATCACAACAAGTCACTGTGATAAAAGTCTCTGCTTTGCAAATTTCACTCCACCATTAGCTTTTTCTGTCACAGGAAGTGCAGCTAGCTAACGCTCCAGCTACGCTTAACTGAGTCAGTGTCACTTCCTGCTTGCTTTGTGTCTCAAATCATCTGATTGGCTCTCCTCCTCATGTGACCCGTGACTTTCTTTGTATTCACCAGGGTTTCTGCTTCAGGTGAGAAACAAAGTTGTTGTGTTTCCACCATTAGCCAGTTAGCCTTGTAGCTGAACAATTTCCAAATAACAGATTAGTCCGTTTTAAGAATTAATTCAACAGTTGTATGACATGATATGGTAATGTTGTAGTCTAGCCCCCCCAAATCTCAAGTTGTCATGTGTGTGTTTGTAGATTCCAGTTGGTTTTGTGCTTTGAAACCTAAAATCCCACTAAATCAGATTACAAAGACTCACGGTCATCCAGATAATTTTATATCTGGAAATAGCAAGTCAAAGACAACTTTTTGGCATTCATTTGAGATAATTCATCAGCTGTGGTAGAACTTCTAGTCGGGTTCCACTCCAAGAAGACGATGAACTTGAAGATGAAACAGCAAGTCTAGTTACCGTTAACCAACTTTTTTGAGGTAGTCTAGTTAACAGCAAGTCTAGTTACCGTTAACCAACTTTTTTGAGGTAGTTATGTGTTTCTGGTGCCCAGTCTTTTGTCTTCATCATGAGGTAGACGGTGATCCAAATACTGTGGGAGTGAGAAGATAGAAATGGAGATAAAAAGATGAAGGAAGCAGCCTATCAGAAATGTTCTGAAGGGAGCCTCCTCTCTGCTGTTTGTTGTTCTTTCAGCCTGTTAGTTTGTCCTTCCCCTCAGCTCAGATTAGAGCCCCTTTCCTGTCCAGTTGTTTGGTGCAGAGCCTGAAATGTGTTTCCTGTCCCAGATAAGATTAGCTGGCCCATGGTGTTTATGAACACACACAGACACACACACACCAAGACACACTGATGGACATCCAGCAAATGCCGATATGAAACATGCAGAGTAATTTACACAAATACACATGCACGTTTATCCTACTGCGCTTCAGAACACTTTCCATTTAAAAAATTGCAACGTTAAAGAAGTAAAAGCTTTCCAAAATGAGCTCGTTGTAAAAATGTCCTCACAAGAACACACACACACACACACACACACACACACACACACACACATTAGCTGTCTGGATTCTCTTTAATGTTCAGATGTAATGAAAGAGAAAGGCAGAAAGTAAAGGAGACAGACGGGAGGCTGATGACTGCACAGGGCTTCAAAGATAAGGGACGGCGGGGAACGTGTCATGAGAAACAGGTAAAGGTAAAAGTCAGGAGTGAACGAGTGCACAGTAAACTCACCTGTCATAAATCACCAGGTGGTGGATTAGAGGCTTTTAAAGGGTGTTTCAAAGCACTGCTGTCAGCGTTTCTTTCCAACTATACATACAATAACTACAAAAACTCCATTCAAGAACAAAATTACACATGCTGCATGGTCACTGGCACATTACTAGGTGGTTGCTATTTAGTAGGGATGTGCCGATCTGTTGTTCAGTATTGGTATCAGCCCGATACTGGCCAAAATCACTGCATCGGATATCGGATGAAATAAAAAATATAATCTGATCCGACCCATAAACTTAAACTATCAGTAAATGCTTAATTACACTTCTAACGATATGCCTTGAAGAGGGGGGG